>CM022301.1:611611131-611880452 GCA_011799875.1 Thinopyrum elongatum | reverse complement strand
ATCTCGTGGTCCAAACGCTACAGGGTTAGGCGGGGCGGGGGCCCGGGGGGGTGCGGTAGCAATGCCAACGGAGCATCGCACGGGCGCTCATCATACATGCCGTAGGTGTGGTTGCAATGTCTGAAGAGGCGGCACGCGTCTCCGGGTGTGGCCCCCCTCACGGACGACGCCGCCGCCGCACACCTGGAGGGGAGACCGTCCGGCGTCGGGGTCCTACACGGAGGGGATCTTTTGCTGCGTTGGCCAAGGACGTGTTGGTCCCAATGTTCATATGGGCTAGACCTCACACAACCAGGTGGAGAGGGCCACGTCAAGCCCGTCCGTGTAAGTCAAATGGCTAGATCTCAGTGCCAAACGCTACAGAATTAGAGCGGTGTCAGCGGGGCGGTGTCCCTGGTGGTATCAATGCCACGCGAGCATCGCACGGGCCCTCACGCTGCCTTAGTGTGGTGGCCATGTCTGAAGAGGTGCCCGGTCGTTCGGGTGTGGCCCCCTCACGGACACGGCGCCGCCCCCGGCAACTGGGAGGGGGGAATGAGGAAACGGCCGTCGGGTCTACACGAAGGGAATCTTCTGGTGGGTTTTGCCCGACAGTTGCGTACGCAACGTGTTGCGTATGGAGCTGACCTAAACAACCAGGGTGGAGAGGTCCACTGGTAAAGACCGCCGTGGAAAAGTAAAAGGGCTAGATCTCGTGGCCAAACGACTACAGGGTTAGGCGGGGCGGGGCCCTGGGGGTGGTAGCAAGCCAACCGGGACGCGTGTACCGGGCCCCTCATACATGGCCGTTAACGGTATGTGTGGCATGTTCGAAGATGTGGCACGCGTCTCGGTGTTGGCTCACCCCTCACGAACGTGCGGCGCCGCTTGGACCTGGAGGGAAGGAAAACGGTCCGCTCGGGCTACACAAGGGGACTTGCTGTGGGTTCTGGGCCACGACGTTGACGTCCAAAGTGTTCGTAGGGCTGACCTAACACACCGGGGAGAGGTCCACTTTCAAAACCATGCCGGAGGATTGTCAAAGGGCTAGATCTCGTTGGTCAAACGCTACATGGTTAGCCGGGGCGGGGGCCCTGGGGGTTAGCAATGCCCATCGAGCGTCGCACCGGCCCTCATAATGTCGTAACGGTGGTTTGCATGTCTGATAGGGGCGCAAACGCGTCTTCACGGTGTGGCCCCCCTCACGATACGTCGCCGACCGCAAGCAACTGGAGAGGGGAAGGAAATGCTCGGTCCGGGTTCTTACAAGAAGGAGGCTCTTGATCTGTGGGTTTGCCCGAACGTTGCTCCCAAGTTGTTCGCATATTGGGAGCTGACCTAAAAACAAACCGGGTGGAGAGGCCACTGTCGGAAGCCGTCGTGGAAGTCAAAGGGGCTAGAATCTCGATGGTGCAAAACGCTACAGGTTAGGCGGGGTCGGGGGGCCCTGGGGGTAGCAATGCCACGGAGCGTCGCACCGGACCTCATACTGTCTGTAAAGGTGTGGTTGTCATGTCTAAAGGCGCACCGTCTTCGGGGTGTGGCCCCCTATGCACGCAACGCGCCGCCGAGCACCTGGAGGTGAGGAACCGGCCGCGTCGGTCTACATACGAGGGGATCTTGCTGGGTTTGGCCCGACGTTGCTCCCAAGTGTTCGTATGGCTGAACTAACAACCGGTTGGAGAGGTCGCACTGTCAAATGGACCGTCGGAAGTTCAAAGGGGCTAGATCTCGTGGTCAAACGATACAAGGTTAGGGGTGGGGGGCCCTGGGGTAGCAATGCACGCGGACGTTCGCCACGGGCCCTCATAAATGCCGTAGCGGTGTGGTTGCATGTCTGAAGCGGCACGCGTCTCTGGGTGTGGCCCCTCAAGGACGTGCCGCACGCGGGCACCGGGAGGGGGAAACGGCCGACGTGGTCTACACGTAGAGGGGATCTTGCTGTGGGGTTTGGCCACGGACTTGCTGCCCAATGTCGTATGGGCTGACCCGTAACCACAACCGGTGGAGACGGGTCCACTGGTCAAAACTCTCGGTCCGGTGGAAGTCAAAGGGCTTAGATCTCGTGGTCAAACGCTACATAGGGTTAGGCGGGGCCGGGGGCCCTGGGGGGTAGCTGCCATCCCGACGCATCGCACTCGGCCTCCATACATGCCGTAAGGTGTTGGTTGCAAGTCTGAAGAGGCGCACGAGTCGTCTCCGGGGGTGTGGCCCTCCCTCACGACAGCGCCGCCGCCATCACCTAGATGGGGGGAAAATGCCCGCTCGGGTCTACACGACGGGATCTTGCTGTGGGTTTGGCCGACGTTTGCAATCCCAAGTGTTCGTATGGCTGACCTAACACAACGGGGGAGAGGTCCAACAGGTCAAAGACCAGTCCGTTGTGAAAGTCAAAGGGCTAGATCTCGTGGTCAAACGTACAGGGTTAGGCGGGGCTGGGGGCCTTGGGGGGGTGGGTAGCAGTAGCACGCAACGGAGCATCGCCGGGCCCTCATACATGCCGTAGGTGTGGTGGCATGTCTGAAGAGGCGGCACGCGTCTCCGGTGGTGGGCCCCCCTCACGGACAGTGCGCCGCCGCGGCACCTGGGGGAGGAGGGAAACGGCCGCCGTCGGGTCTACACAGAGGGATCTTGCTCTGGGTTTGGCCGGACGTTGTTCCCAAGTGTTCGTATGGCTGACCTAACACAACCGGGTGGAGAGGTCCACTGGTCAAAGCCCGTCCGTGGAAAGTCAAAGGGCTAGATCTCGTGGTCAAACGGCTACAGGGTTGCAGGGGGCGGGGCCCTGGGGGGTTAGCAATGCCACCGGAGCGTCGCACCGGGCCCTCCTACATGCAGTAAGGTTGTGGGGCATGTCTGAAGAGGCGGCACGCGTCTTGGGGGTGTGGACCCCCTCACGACGGCGCCGCCGCCGCACCTGGATTAGGGGAAACGGCTCGTCTGGTACCGAAGGGATCTTGCTGGGGTTTGGCCCGAACTTTGCTCTCAATGTTGGTATGGGCTGACCTAAACACAACAGGGTGGAGAGGTCCACTGGTCAAAGACCGTCCGTGGAAAGTCAAGGGCTAGACTCGTGGTCAACGCTACAGGGTTAGGCGGGGCGGGGGCCCTGGGGGTAGCAATGCCACCGAGCGTCGTACCGGGCCCTCATACATGCGCACGATGGGGTTGCATGTCTGAAGAGGTGGCAACGGTCTTCGGGTGTGGGCCCCCTCACGACGGCGCCGCCGCCGGCACCTTGAGGGGGAAGGAACGCCGCGTCGGGTCTACACAGAGGGGATCTTGCTGTGGGTTTGGCGAACGTGGTGCCTCCCAAGTGTTCGTATGGGTGACCTAACACAACCGGGGGGGGGGGGGGGGAGAGGTCCACTGGTCAAATCTCGGCGTGATTGTCAAAGGGCTAGATCTCTTGGTCAAACGCTACAGGGTTAGGCGGGGCGGGGGCCTGTTGGGGTAGCAATGCCATCGGAAGCATCGCACCGGCCCTCATACATGTCGTACGGTGTGGTTGCATGTCCTGAAGAGGGGCACGCGTCTCGGGGTGTGGCCCTCCCTAACGACGGCGCCGCCGCCAGCACCTAAGGGGGGAAATGGCCCGCGTCGGTCTACACGGAGGGGATCTTGCTGTGGGTTTGGCCCGAACGTTGCTCCCAATTGTTTCATATGGGCTGACCTAACACAACCGGGTGGGAGAGGTCCCCTGTTCAAAGCCGTCCGGTGGAAAGTCAAAGGGCTAGATTCTCTGGGTCAAACGCTACAGGGTTGGCGGGGCGGGGGCCCTGGGGGGGTAGCAATGCCACCGGAGCGTCGCACACGGGACCCCTCATACATGCTGTAAGGTGTGGTGTGCTGTCTGAAGAGGCGGCACGCGTCTTCCGGTGTGGCCCCCCTCACGGACGGCGCCGCCGCCAGGCACCTGAGAGGGGGAAATGGGGCTGGGGTCTACACGGAGGGGATTCTTGCTGTGGGTTTGGCCCGAGTTTTGCTCCAAGTGTTTCGTAGGGGCTGACCTAACACAACGGGTGGAGAGGTCCACTGGTCAAAGCCGTCCGTGGAAAGTCAAAGGGCTAGATCTCGTGGTCAACGCTACAGGGTTAGGAGGGGGGGTGGGGGCCCTGGGGGGTAGCAATGCCACCGGAGCGTCGCCACCGGGCCCTCATACATGCCGTCGGTGTGGTGGCATGTTCTGAAGAGGCGGCACGCGTCTCGGGGGTGTGGCCCCCCTCAAGGACGGCGCCGCCGCGGCATGGAGTGGGAAGGAAACGGCCGCCTCGGGTCTACTAGAGGGGATCTTGTTGTGGGTTTGGCCCGGACGTGCTCCAAAGTGTTCGTATGGGCTGACCTACACACATACCGGGTGGAGAGGTCCACTGGTCAATACTCCTCCGTGGGGAAAGTCAACGGGTAGATCTCGTGGCAAGCTATAGGGTTAGGCGGGTGCGGGGGGACCCCTGGGGGGTTAGCAATGCCCCGGAGTCTCTGCCTCGGGCCCTCATTACATGGACGTACGGTGTTGGTGCATGTCTGTTCTGAAGAGGCGGCAACGCGTCTACGGGTGTGGCCCCTCTCACGACGGCGCCGCGGCACTGAGGTGGAGGAAGAAATCGGCCGCGTCGGTGTCTAAAGAAGGTGTATCTTTGCTGTGGGTTTGGACCCGACGTTGTCCAAGTGTTCGTATGGGCTGACCTTAAACAACCGGGTGGAAGGTCCACTGTCAAAGCCCGTGGAAAGTCAAAGGAGTAGATCTCGTGGTCAAATGCTAGTCAGGTGCGGGGCGGGGGCCCTGGGGTGCAGAGGTAGCAATGCACCGAGCGTCGCACGGGCACCTCATAACATGCCGTACGGTGTGGTTGGCATGTCTGAAGAGGCGACGCGTCTCCGGGGCGTGTGGCCCCCTCAGGACGGCGCCGCCAGCCACTGGAGGGAAGGGGAACGGCCGCGCTCGGGTTTCTACATACCGAGGGATCTTGTGGGGTTTGCCCGACGTTGCTCCCCAAGTGTTCGTATGCTGACCTAACACAACCGGTGGAGAGGTCCACTGGTCAAACTCGCCGTGGAAAGTCAAAGGGATACGACTATCGTGGTCAAACGCTACGGGTTAGGCGGGGCGGGGGCCCTGGGGGTGTAGCAAAGCCACGGAGCATCGCCACGGGCCCTCATACATGCCGTCGGTGTGGTGGCATGTCATGAAGAGGCCGGCACGCGTCGCGGGGTGTGGCCCCCCTCCGGGACGACGTGCCGCCGACAGCACTGGAGGGGGAAACGTCGCGCGACTCGGCGTTACACAGAGGGATTTGGTTTGGTTTGGCCAGGACTTTGCTTCCACAAGTGTTTCATATGGGCTAGACCTAACACAACCAGGTGGGAGTTGCACTGGTCAAGTCCGTCCGTGGAAATGTCAAAGGGCTAGATTATCTCTGGTTCAAACGCTCCAGGAGTTAGCACGGAGCGGGGTCCCTGGGGGGCGTAGCAATGCCACCGCGAGCAGTCGCACGCCCAACGTGCCCCTACAGCGTGTGCCCGTGGTGGCATGTCTGACGCAGGTGGTTCAACGCTTCGGGGTGTGGCCCCTCACGAAGGCGCCGCCGCCGTCACTGGAGTTGGGCGAGAACGGGCTCTGGTGCTACACGAGAGGGAGTTCTTGCGTGTGGGGTTGGCCCGAACGTCTCCCAAGTTTTCGTTGGGCTACCTAAAACAACCGGCCTCTCTGGTGGAGAGGTCCACTGGTCAAAAACGCTCCGTGGAAAGTCAAAGGGCTAGATCTTCGTGGTCAAACGTTAACAGGGTTAGGCGGGGGTGGGGCCCTGGGGTAGCAATGCCACCGAAGCGTCGAACCGGGCCCTGCATACATGAACGTAGTGATGTGGTTGCATGTCTGAAGAGGCGTGCACGCGTCTCCGGGGTGTTGTGCCCCCCTCGACGGGTCGCCGCCGCAGCAAACCTGGATGGGGGGAAAACGGCCGCGTCGGGTCTACATAGAGGGATCTGCTGTGGGTTTGCCGGACGTGGGTCCCAAGTGTTCGTATGGGCTGACCTAAACACAACCGGGGTGGAGAGTCACTGGTCAATCCCGGCCGTGGAATGTCAAAGGGCTAGATCTCTGGTCAAACGTCTACAGCGGTTAGGCGGGGCGGGGGCCCTGGGGGGTTAGGCAATGCCAACGGAGCATCGCCGGGCCCTCATATTGTCTACGTAGGTGTGTTGCTTGTCTGTAGAGGGCCGGCAACGCGTCTCGGGTTGTGGCCCCCGTCCTCACGGACGGCGCCGCGCCAGCACCTGAGAGGGGGAACATGGCCGCGTCTTAGCACGGATGGGGACTTGGCTGTGGTTTGGCCCGAAGTTGCTCCCAATGTTCATATGGGCTGACCCAACCACACCGGGTGGAGAGGTCCAAACTTTCATAAGACTCTCCTGGAAAGTCAAAGGGCTAGATCTCGTGGTCAAACGCTACAGATTAGGCAGACGGTGGTCGGGTGCCAGGGGTAGCATGCATCCAGGGGGAGCATCGTCTCCTCCCCCATTCCGTCCGTCCTGTTGTGTGGTGCATTCTTGAAGACGCGGCACCTCCCGGGGGTGGCCCCCTCAGGACGGCCGCCCGCCGGCCCTGAGGGGGGAAACGGCCGCCTCGGGTCTACACGCTGAGGGTTCTTGACTGTGGGTTTGACCGACGTTGCATCCAAAGTGTTCGTATGGGTGACTAAACAAATCGGGTGGAGGATAGAGTCCACTGGTCAAAAGCCCCGTGCCGGATGGGAAAGTCAAAGGGCTAGATCTCGTGGTCAAGCTATCAGGTTAGAGCGGGTGCGGGGGGCCCTTAGGGGGGGACTAGCAAATGCCAACGCAGAGCGTCGCACGGGCCACATACATGCTATAATGGTGTGGTGGCATGTCTGAAGAGGCGGCACGCGTCTTGGGGTGTGTCCCTCCACGGGACGGTGCCGTCCGCCGGCCCACCGGGAGGGGTGGAGGAAACGGCCGCGTAGGTCTAACGGAGTGTATCTTGCTGGGGTTTGGCTTCGAACGTTGCTTCCAAGTGTTGTATGGGCTGACCCACACAACCGGGTGGAGAGGTCCACTGGTCAAAAAGCCGTCCGTGGAAAAGTCCAAAGGGCCTAGATTCGTGGTCACATGCTACAGCGTAGGCGGGGCGGGGCCCTGGGGGGGGTACAATGCCAACGAAGCGTCGCATAGGGACCTCATTACATGCCGTAAGGTGTTGTGGTGGCAGGGCGGGGAAGAGGAGGAAAGCACGCTCCCTTCCCCTCCTTCTCTCTAGGGGTGTGGCCACACATCACGGCAAGCGCCGCCGCCAGCACCTAGAGGGGGGAAACGGCCGCAGGGGTCTACACGGAGGGGATCGTGCGGTTGGGTTTGGCCCGGGACGTTGCTTCCAAGTGTTCGCTATGGCTGACCTAACACAACCGGGTGGAAGAGGTCCACTGGTCAAAGCGTCAGTGGAAAAGTCAAAGGGCTAGATCTCGTGGTCAAAAAACGTACAGGGTTAGGGGGGGGTGGGGGCCCTGGGGGCGGTAGCAAAACGCCAACCGGAAGCATCGCACGGGCCCTCCATTACATGCCTTAAGGTGTTGGGGTGGCCGTCTGAAGAGGCGGCACGCGTCTCGGGGTGTGGGCCCCCTCACGGACAGTGCGCCGCCGGCACTGTGAGGGGGGAAGGAAACGGAAACGGCCGGTCGGGTCTACACAGAGGGGATCTTGCTTTGGTTTGGCCGGACGGTGTTCCCAAGTGGTTCATATGGCTACTCACACAACCGGGTGAGATGTTCACGTGGGTCAAAGCCCGACGGGGAATGTCAAAGGGCTAGATTCGTGGTCAAAACGCACAGGGTTAGCGGGGCGGGGGGGGCACTGGGGGGCGTAGCATGCCACCGGAGCCCCGTCGCCCACCGGGCCCTCTTACATGGCCGTAACGGTGTCGGTGGCATGTCTGAAGAGGCGGCACGGTACTTCGGGGTGTGGACCCCTCACGAACGGCGCCGCCGCCGGCACCTGGATTGGAGGAACGGCAGGGAAACGCTCGTCGGGTCTACACGAAGGGTATCTTGCTGTGGGTTTGGCCCGAACGTTGCTCCCAAGTGTCGTATGGGCTGACTAAACAACCGGGTGGAGAGGTTTACACTGTGTCAAAAACCATCCGTTGGGAAAGTAAAAAGGGGCTAGATCCTCGTGGGTCAACCGCTACAGGGGTTAGGCGGTCGCGGGGGCCCCCTGGGGGTAGCAATGCCACTGGAGCGTCGCCGGGGCCCTCATAATGCCGTTATGATTGGTTGATGTTATGAAGAGGGTGGCACGGTCCCGGGGTGTGGCCACCCCCTCACGGACGGCGCCGCCGCCGGAAACCTGGAGGGGGGAAACCACCCCCAACGCCGCGTCGGGTCTTACACAGAGGGGATCTTGCTGGGGTTTGGCCCAGACGTGCGTCCCAAGTGTTCGTAAGGGCTGACCTAAAACAACCGGGTGGAGAGGTTCCACTGGTCAAATCTCGGCCCTGGGTGGATTGTCAAACGGGCTAGATCTCTTGGTAATAAGACTAAGGGTTAGCGGGTGCGGGGGCACTGAGGGCTCGGTAGCAATGCACATAGGAGCAATGAACAGGGCTAATGAAGGTCGTACGGTGTGGTTGACTTGTCTGACGAGAGGCGGCACGCGTCGCCGGGGTGTGCCCTATCCTCCCGGACGGCCGCCGCCGCCAGCACCTAGAGGGGGGAAAATGGCCGCGGGGTCTACAGCGGAGGGGATCTTGCTGGGGTTGGCACGAACGTTGCTCCCAAATTGTTCATATGGCTGACCTAACAAACCAGGGTGAGAGGTCCAACTGTTCAAAGCCCGTCGGATGGAAAGTCCAAAGGGAAGAATCTCATGGTCCAACGCTACAGGGTTAGACGGGGGGGCCCCTAAGGGTAGCAATGCCACCGGAGCGTCGCACCGGGGACTCATACATGATGTTTGTGAAGGTGTCGGGTGTGTGGTGGCATGTCTAAGACGCGGAACGCGTCCTTCGGGGGGTGGGCCCCCCCACGGACCGCGCGCCGCCGGACCTAGAGGGGGGAACGGAGGAGGGAAAACGGCCGCCTCGGGTATAACGGAGGGGTTTCTTGCTGTGGGTTTGGCCCGGACGTTGCTCCCAAGTGTTCGTATGGGCTGACTTAACACAATCGGATGGAGAGGTCCACTGGTCAAAGCCCGTCCGTGGAAAGTCAAAGGGCTAGATCTCGTGGTCAAACGCTACAGGGTTAGGCGGGGCGGGGGCCCTAGGGGGTAGAAATGCCACCAGAGCGTCGCACTGGGCCCTCATACATGTCATATGGTGTGGTGGCATGTCTGAAGAGGCGGCACGCGTCTCGGGGGTGTGGCCCCCCTCACGGACGGCGCCACCGCTGGGACCCCCTTCACGGACGGTGCCGCCGCTGGCATCTGTAGTTCTGCGAGTCAATCTTGTTGTGGTTAGGTCGCTCGGTGGTCGTCAGAGGGTATAGGAAGGCTAGTCTATAATTAGCATTGTGGAAACAGATTTTTTTTAGAAAAAGAATAATGTTGATGCATAAAAAAAGGAAAAAAAGAAAAGAAAATATCTATGCCTATGGCTCAGCCGTCGGCATAGATGACACGTGGCATGATTTCATCTATGCTGACGGCTAAGCCGTCGGCATAGTATGCCTTATCCCCTCGCGGCGCACCCCCTCCACTCGTTTCTATCCATTCGCTCCCACACCCCTGCAACCCCCAATCCTCCCGAGCCGTCACCGTCCACCCGCGTCACCTCCACCCGCGCGGCCGTCGTCGACCCGCGTCACGTCCACCCGCCACCGCCGTCCAACCGCGGCGCCTCCACCCGCGGCGCCGTCCACCCACCCCGCGTCGACCCCGCCCCGGCCTCCTAACCCCACCCCGACCCCGCACCGTCGCCACCCGGGCCGGCCGCACGGCTCCCCGACCCCGGCTCAGCCTCCCGGAGCCCGCACTGGCCGCCCCGACCAGCACGCGTGGCCGTGGCTTCGGCCGGCCTTGCTGCTAGCTCGCCGGCCACTTCTTCTCCTGCCGGCCGTGTTCTACGCCCCGGCCCTGCCGTGCCCTCCACCGCCGGACACGTCCCCCCCCCCCACCCCAGTGAGCACCCCCTCCCATGAACCCTTGTTGCCGCTGCTCGTGCTCATGGTGGCCGGATGAATAGATAGATGCTAGATAGATGGATGGATGCTAGATGAATAGATAGATGGATAAAATGTATTTTTTTTGTTTGTTTTGTGTAGTTTTATTAGGTATTTAGATACATACTAGATAGTTTTTACTAAGTTTGTGAATATAGATGAATAGATGTTGGTCAAGTTTGTGATAGATGGATGGATATTGGTCAAGTTAGTGTTTGGTCAAGTTAGTATTAGGTCATGTTGATTCATATATAAGAAGCAATTTGAGACACTTAGTTTCTAAAATAGTTAATGAAGCTTTTTTTTGCAATTTGACATGTTGTTTCATGTTGATTCATAATGTTGTGCCAATGCTTAATGTGAGGTGATGACCTAAATTTTTTTCACTCGCTGGAATTAACAGGATTTGTGGTGTTCCATCTTCGTGGAGTGATCGTCGACGTTGGAGGTGTTGGTCCACGATCGTCCCTCCTTTGATCGACTACATCCTCTACATCGGAGGGTGAGCAACAATTCCATGACCTCGTCCACTTTTTTTCCATGTCAGTAGATTAAATTTTCACATCAAGTCGTGTAACCTAGGCGTCTCCCGTCCAAAAGGGTTGCATCGATAAATATGCATTCAATTGCATATTTATCACCGCAGCTCTTTCGGATTGTCCAGCGTTTTCCACGGACAGCCCGAGGATGTGTAGATTGGGTATGTTGTCCATGCTCTACCCCGTTCCGAGACAGGATTTTGGCGGCGCCTCCCCGTTGTTCTCCGAATGCACATTCTCCCGGCATTTTGCCGAGACGTGTATTTGGAGAACAGCGGGGAGGTGCTGCCAAAATTTTGTCTTGGAATGGGGTAGAGCATTGACAGCGTACTCAATCTACACATTCTCGGGTGGGATTAGGACCCATCTTTACCTATTAGAGATGTAGGTGGATTAAATGTCATTTCTCGTCAACCCTGTAAAAAATAAAATATTGATGTGAGTAATGTAAATGAATCCTTAATTTTGTTGTGTGGCTTCCAATAAAGCAGAGATGGCAGATAATCAGTGCATGTATAGTGGGTTTTTCTGTCGGAATCAAGTAACAGGAGAGTGGGTCGAGAAAACTGATGTGTTTTTGAAAGAGATATTCCGTAGTCCAATGAGGATTGTGCCAGAATGCCCCTGTGCCAAATGTAAGAGACGTATGCGCAGAGATAAGAGTGAGATGACTAAGCACCTTCGCATGCATGGATTTATGCCAAACTTTAATATGCCGACAAACTTTGCCCAGCGGGACCGTGATTGAGAGGAGGTGATACGACAACGCGTCGCTGGTTATGAGGACGATGGGGTTAGAGACATGCTAGATGATGTCTTTGCTGGACAGCCGACACCTCCGTCACATTCAGTGAATGAACTGGAGGAGCCGAAGGAAACCGCAAAGGCCTTCCTGGATATCATGGCCTCGTCAAAGAAACCTCTTTATGAGGGTGCCAAGCTCTCTGTCCTGGATGCCATCTCACAACTGATGGCAGTCAAGGCCGAGTACGGCTGTAGCCGAGGTTGCTTCGAAGCATTTCTGGGAGTATGGGCTAACAGCCTCCCTGAGGGCCATGAACTGCCGAAAACCATGTACGCTACGAAGAAAATCATGAAGGCGCTCTCCATGATTTATGAGAAAATACATGTTTGCCCAAAGAAATGCCTTTTGTTTAGGCATGAGTATGAGAATGACAACTACTATAGGAAGTGCGGTTCCTCTCGGTATATTGAGGTGGTCGATGAGAAGGGTCAGAAGCAGCAGCTAAAAATCCCTGTGAAGGTTCTTCGGTATCTTCATTTTATAGAAAGACTGCAGCGCCTTTTCATCACCGAGGAGTCTGCCAAAATGATGAAGTGGCACAAGGAAGGGAAAAGGCACAATCCAAATAAAATTGTACATCCATCAGAAGGTGAAGCATGGAAGTCATTCGATATAGAATACCCTGAGGAAGCAGCCGAGGCTGGGAATGTAAGAATTGCTATATCAGGTGATGGGTTCAATCCATATGGTATGTCGTCTAATCCATACAGCTACTGGCCCGTGTTTGTTATTCCTCTCAATCTCCCTCCCGGCGCCATAATGCAACGCAAGACCATGTTCCTGTCGCTTATAATTCCGGGGCCTGAATATTCGGGGAAGAATTTGAGTGTGTTTATGCATCCGTTGGTGGATGATTTGCACCATTCTTGGTACTTCCCGAGGTTGACATACGATTGGCATCTGCAGAAAAATTTCTTGATGAAAGTTTGGCTATAGTATTGCAGGCATGACTTTCCCGGCTATGCCCTATTCTACGGATGGTGTACAAGTGGGAAGATGCCTTGCACAGTGTGCATGCAGGCCTTGCATTTCATTTGGCTGAAGAAGGATGGCAAGTATGTTGCCTTTGACCTGCATCGATAGTTCCTCCCTCCAGACCATCCTGATAGGGTAGACAAGAAGAACTTCACAAAAGGCCTAGTCGTCCATGAAGTAAACGAGATTCCAACGTTTTCTGGTTCGGATGTGCTTGCTCAGCTGAAAGCTCTTAAGCCTGTCGGCGAAGGGAAAGGCAAAGCCAAAGCCAAAGCCAAAGCCACAGGCGAAGAAGAGGGCGAGGGCGAGGGCAAAGGAAAAGGCAAAGGGAAAAAAAGTTTTGAAGGATATGGTGAGACGCACAACTAGACTCACATTACCCCCTTCACGCAGCTTCCCTATTTCAAGGACCTCAAACTTCCATACAACATCGACGTGATGCACACCGAAAAGAATGTCACAGACTCCCTTTTTAGCACGATCCTCAACATTCCTGATAAGACAAAGGATAATGTTAATGCTAGAGTCGATCAACAGAATATTTGTGATAGACCACATCTACACATGCAGCCTCCCACAGGCAGTTGAAAATCTTGGTTCAAGCCAGATGCTGACTTCGTACTTAAAAAGGATCATAAGATGGAGGCATTCAAGTGGATGAAACACGTCATGAAGTTCACTGATGGTTATGCGTCGAATATAAGTAAGGGGGTCAATCTTTCAACGGGCAAAGTGACCGGGCTCAAGAGTCATGACTATCATGTATGGATTGAGCGGATTATGCCTGTGATGGTTCGAGGCTATGTTCCCGAGCGTGTCTGGCGTGTGCTTGCGGAGCTAAGCCATTTCTTCCGCACACTTTGTGCTAAAGAAGTATGTCCCGAGATGATAAAAGAAATGCATACGAAGGCGCCGGAGTTGATATGCAAGCTAGAGAAGATCTTCCCGCCAGGCTTCTTTACTTCGATGACACATCTCATTTTGCACCTCGCGAACGAGGTATTGTTGGGGGGCCCTGTGCAGAATCGTTGGCATTACGGCCCTGAGAGACAGAACAAGCATCTGAGACAAAAATGTGGAAACATAGCTAAGATTGAAACTTCCATAGCTGAGGCAGTTATCCTAGAGGAGGTGGCAGACCTCAGGACAGCGTACTATCCGGACCATGTTCCCACGCTGCATAATAAGGTGTCTCGATACAATACAGAAGAACCCAAGTATAAACCCAAGCTGCCTCTATTCATCGGACAAGGTGGCAGGGCTGGATGCTCGACACCTTATATCATGCCACGAGATGAGTGGGAGGTTATCATGTTCCATATCTTGCACAACATCAAGGAAGTTGAGGATGAGTGTATGAGGTAATACCTTTGCACCATTCTTTTAGTCAATTCGTTATGTTCACTTTGCCTAGTTCTAATACCGCTTTTCTTATTTTAGTCGATTCGTTGATGAAGAGTGGATGGGAATGCTGCCTCCTACTGAAGCGGAGGCACTTGCTCTTCTCTGAAAGGGTGCCGATGGAAGGAAAAATTTTGTTGCGTGGTTCATGGAGAAAGTAAATTTTCACACTTCCCTATTACCTAGTTCACCCTACAATTCCAATTAAACTCATGCACCCTATAATTTCAATTAAATTTGTAGGGAAAAGATCCGAACACATCAATGGATGAAGAATTGAGATGGGTTTCCATGGGTTTTAACAGTCGGGTCATGACATGCGAAAAGTATGATGTGAATGGGTATCGCTTCCATACAGAGGAACACCAGAACAGTCGGCCTGATCCCAAAACTATAAATACCGGAGTCTTCACCGAAGGAGATAATAAAGTAGATTACTACGGAAGGGTAGGAAAAATATACGATCTTACATTCAAACGTGGCCGCGAACACCTAAGTCTTACTGTGTTCAAATGCCGATGGTTCGACCCAAAAAAGGGTCTGAGACATACGCCTTCTGTTGGTTTAGTTGAAGTTAAACCATCATCCGTCTATGCCGGAGCTGATCTCTTTATCGTGGCTACCCAGGCCACACAAGTATATTATCTGCCTTACCCATGCCAGAAAGAGTACCTAAAGGGTTGGGAAGTTGTGTTCAAGGTGCCGCCACATGGTAAGCTACCGGACCCGAACGATGATGATTACTACAACATAAACCCCATGACATACGAGGGAGTGTTCTTTCAAGAGCAACATGATGACGTGGTCCGAAACAAGGACGATGATGACTTGGGTTATGTTGACCTGGACCCAAATGATGACGATGCATAGATTGATGGTGAGGCAATTGTGAATCAAAGAGACATAGTAATGCTTGAAAAGCTAAATGAAGACGCTAACGATGAGGAAGAGCCTCCACCTTCGTCAGACAATGAAGAAGATATGCGTGATAGTGATGATGAGACCGGTCGACAAATAGATTATAATAGTGATGATTCATATGCGTTCTAGAAAATGTAAGTTCTTTTAATGATGATTGAGGTAGATTACAATACTATGCTTAATGTGCTCTTCTGTTTTTAATGTTCTTTTCTGTATGCTTAATGTGCTCTTCTGTTATTAATGTTCTTTTCTATATGCATAATGTGCTCTTCTGTTATTAATGTTCTTTTCTGTATGCTTGTTTATTTGATATCCTTACTAATTGTTTATTCTCTTCTCAATGCAGGTTTGCTAATCATGGGCAAGTCCAGCGGCGCCGATTTCCTCAGCAAATTCAAAGGACTTACTTGGAGTGGACGAGCCCACAAGGTTCCCCCCCGACTACTCGAGGATGACACCTCATAGGGAGGTCCAGGGGTCGGGGGAGGAGACCCTATAGGAGGAGGGCGTGGGGGGAGAGCCCCTAGAGGAGGAGGAGGTGGGGGAGAGGCACCTGGGTCAAAGAACTCCGGGCCGTGTCCGAAATAGGGGGGTCTTCTTCGATGCCCTCCTATACTGAGGCACCTTTTGAGTCTGAGGAGGAGAAGGAGGTTCCTGAGGAGGAGGAGGGCGAGGAGGAGGAGGTCGAGGAGGAGGAGTGCGAGGAGGAGGAGTGCGAGGAGGAGGAGGCTGAGGAGGAGGGTGGTGGAGGAGGGTGGTGGAGGGGAGGTTGACCCCGAGTTGTGGGGTGACTTGCCGTCGGGTGCTCCGAAGGGGTGGCTGCGTGGTATTGCAGAACTACCTACACCACCTTCTATCGAGGTGCACAAGTGGCTCATTGAACCCGCGGGGACAGAGTAAGTGCCTCTCAATCATATTCTGAACACATAACAACATTTTCTTATTGTACACATGCCAATTCTTTGTTTCTTTTGCAGGAACTGGATCCTTCAAGGAAAGGGCCGTAAACCGAACGGCCTTATCACAGTCCTGTTGAAGGAGTTCTGGCCGGGCCTATTCTGCCCGCGGCCAGATAGGGACGCGGAGCTTCGGGTTTTGGCCACGAGCTGGGCCCACTACGAGGCTTCCAGCCACGCGGAGTACGGGACGGCCGCTAAGGACGTGATCACCAAATTTTGGGTAAGTTCTCTTCTGAATCACTTGTCTCCAGTTTCGTTCATAGTTTATCATTGAATCACTCAACTCATGCCTTGTTTGCTTGCGGTTTTATGCATGATTGCAGCAATTCTATAGAGTTCTTGACGAGCACAAGGCTAGAGCCGACGTGGTCTTGCTGGCGGCTGCGAAGAAGAAAGCTCGTCAGTTGCAGTACGAGGTGCGCTGGGTTGCCGTCTCGCACTACTACCACACCTACCTTCATCAAAAGATGAGCAAAACTGAAGCGCAGAAGCAACAACTTACCTTGAACAGGGAGCGGTACATGAAGGTAAGTATTACTGACTTTTCATTCCAACATATAAGCAGTCAATTTAATTGTTTCGTGCTCACATGTCATGCGTCCATTATTTAGGTTATTCCTCCTTGGTGCTTTGGAAAGGATGATGGATGGGCGAGTTTGGTGGATAGGTGGCTCGGCGAGGATGCAGAGTTTGCTGCCAAGAGCAGCAAGGCCCGGGCTAACCATGGAAAAGACGGGACACATGGCCAAGGAAACAGGAACCACTGGGGCTTCAAGGCCATGAAGGTATATCTATATGCATGATGCATTTTTGTTCTTCTTTTTACAGCTACCGTCATGTTCTTATGTATGGCTAACTTCTGTTTGACTTTCCAGGAGGACAAGTTGAAGAGGCCGCTCTCAGACATGGAGTCGTGGAAGATGGCCCGTGAGCGGAGTGATCGCAAGGCCGGCGAGAGCCAGTACTACGGCAAGACCGAGGAGCACCTGGAGTATTACACTCAGCAGTTTCAAAGGTTGCATCCGCCTAGTCCGGATGTTCCTGACGCCGTCCAGTCTCAGATCGACGAGACAGCGGTGGTGGCCATCCAGCCGAAGTCCCATGGTCGCTACCCGTGATTCGATGGCTTGATCACTCCTTCTGTCTCGTACACACGGCTTCGAGCTACCAACCCGAGCCCGTTAGAGAGTACGGGGCGTTCGCAGCCTCCCTTAGCCCGCCAGCATGCTGTAAGTACTTCCCCCTTATCTTCTTTCTCTCTCACTTTCTCAGTTTATTTGCAGCATTGCCCACTTAGAAACAACATAAATTTTGTAGGCATATCAAGCCTTTGTCGAGCATAGGAATCTCGAGGTGCGGGAGTACTTGCAACGAGTGAAGGCAAACGATGACTACAACCGTCAGATGATGACGGTTAGTTATGCCCTCTTAAAACCAAGCTAAAATTTGCACTTTCATTCCTTCTGACCTTCTAGTTTGCTTGGTTAACTAACATCCAGGCTATGTTGGCGTCTTGGACTAACCGCACGGATCCACCACAAATTGGACCCTCACCACCACCTGCTGGAGAACCCCCACACATGCCCACGTTCGATGAATTGGTGGCACTAGGCAGTGATACTCCGGTTAGTACATTTGCCTAACTACTGACAAACTAGTTCTCGTTCATTCAACACTATCATATCATATTTACCTTAGAATCTCTTCTCAAACATGTAGGGGACCGGTGGCTCGACTCCTACTTCGTCGACCCCAGTCACTCCGATCTGGCAAAGTGGTGCTGGTCTTGGCGGTGGCGGTCTTGGCTGATGTCGATGATCATACCCGTGTTCATGAAGTTTCGACGATGATGATGTTGATGATCTTTAGATGATGAACTTGAGTATCTTTAGATGATGAACTTGAGTATCTTTAGATGATGATGATGATCTTGAGTATCTCTATGATGATGATGATGATCTTGAGTATCTCTATGATGATGAACTTGATGATGATCTATAGATCTGTCTTATTTCTGTGTATATATGGATATTGTCATATTTTCTGGATTTAAATGCTGTCAAATTGAATTGAAACAGAGAAAACAGAGCAAATAAAAAAAACAGATCTATGCCGACGGCATAGCCATGTCCAGGAGCGCCCAGCGGCCGCCACGTGGCAGAGGTATGCCGACGGCCTAGCCGTCGGCATAGCTCTTCTGCTAGGAGCACCCAGCGGCTGCCACATGTCAGAAGTATGCCGACGGCCTGGCCGACGGCATAGATTTTCATCTATGTCGACAGCCAGGCCGTCGGCATACTTCTGCCACGCGGCAGCTCGTGGTTGGTCAGCGTGTTTGACGGTGCCGTCTGTTGCCGTCTGGTGATAATCTCTGCCGACGGTGTATATATGCCGACGGCCATACGGACGCCATCGGCATATATGCCTATGCCGACGGTCTAACACAAGTACGCTGACGTGATCTACGCCGACGGGTGTATGCCGACGGTGGCCGTCGGCATAGACCTAAGCCGACGGCGAAAGGCCTATGTCGACGGCCGGAGGCCGTCGGCTTAGGTGGTCAGTCCGTTAGTGAATTGATGAGTTGCTCGATGAGCTGACAGGAGCATCCTGGTTTTCTAAACTGGATCTGCGTGCGGACTATCATCAAATTCGTCTTGCCCCTGGAGAGGAATATAAGACAGCCTTCCACACGCACAATGGGCATTATCAATTCAATGTGTTGGCCTTTGGACTGACAGATGCACCTCCTACCTTCCAGTCTTTTATGAACTACAATCTATCCCCCGTGTTGCGTCGATGTGATGTTGTGTTCTTCGATGATATACTGGTGTATAGTGAAACCTTCGAAGCCCATATCCAGCACTTGAAGGAGGTGTTGCAGTTGCTTCAACAACATCAATGGCAAGTAAAAGGATCTAAATGTGCCTTTGCACAATGCCGCATCGCGTATCTGGGTTATGTTATTGATGGCAGTGGTGTTTCTACTGACCCTGAGAAGGTCATTACTGTTCAGAAGTGGCCTGTGCCTACTAACCTCAAAGAATTGCGTGGATTTTGGGGGCTCTCGGGATATTACTGTAAGTTTGTCCAGCACTACGGGATGATCAGTCAGCCTCTCACTCAATTACTTCGCAATCATGTACCATTTGTGTGGTCTCCAGCAGCACAGCAGGCCTTTGATCGCTTGAAGCAGGCTCTCACTACAGCTCCAGTCCTAGCCCTGCCTGACTTTTCGAAGCAATTTGTCATTCAAACTGATGCAAGTGATTTGGGAGTGGGTGCAGTACTGTTACAGCAAGGGCATCCATTGGCATTTGTGAGCAGAAATTTGGGCCCTCGCACAAAAGGGCTCTCCACTTATGAAATAGAGTACATGGCCATTGTACTTGCTGTGGAACAATGGCGTTCTTATCTGCAACGTGCTGAATTTTTTATCCTTACAGATCATATCAGCCAAACTCACATGAATGATCAACATTTACACACTCCCTGGCAGCAGAAAGTGTTCACTAAGCTATTGGGGCTCCAGTTCAAAATTCAGTATAAAAGAGGAACCGAGAACAGAGTTGCAGACGCACTGTCATGCACGCCTCACACTGATGAGCACTTACTGGCCATTTTGCATCATCAACCGGCTTGGCTCCAAGAAGTACTGGATTTGTACCAAGGTCATGCAGTAGCTCAGGAATTGCTCACCAAACTTGCTGCGCAGACTACTATGGATGATCATTATTCTTTAAGAGATGGTCTCATCCGTTACAAAGGACATTTGTGGATTCCAGAAGGTGCTGAAATCATACTCAAGTTGTTGGATGCATTCCACACTAGCCCAATTGGAGTTCACTCTGGAATACCAGTTACCTTGCGTCAGTTGAAACAACTTTTTTGCTGGAAAGGCATGCGAGCACAGGTGCGACAGTATGTGCAAGAGTGTGTTGTCTGTCAGAGAGCTAAACCAGATAGAGCTCGTTACCCAGGTCTGCTCGAGCCTTTGCCTTTTCCCAAGCAATACTGGCAAATGTTGACTATGGACTTTGTCGAAGGCCTTCCTCGATCGGGGCGTTACAATTGCATTTTAGTTGTGGTTGACAAATTATCCCGTTATGCTCATTTCCTTGGTCTGCAACATCCATTTACAGTGTCTGCTGTTATTGCCGTGTTCATGGACAACATCCACAAATTGCATGGTATGCCGGAGTCGATTGTGATGGATCATGACAGAATCTTCACGAGCCATTTTTGGAGGGACACTAGTAGAAAACAGGGCTTTGGTCCAGGCCAGCCCAGCCCATTAGTCCCGGTTTAGTCAGGAACCAGGACACATGGGGGCATACGTCCCGGTTCGTGCGCCCAGGGGGCCGGCCGGGGCTCGTGGGGCATTGGTCCCGGTTCGTCTGGACCCTTTGGTCCCGGTTCCAGACACGAACTGGGACCAATGGGCCTCGCTCCTGGCCCGCATCCATTGGTCCCGGTTCGTGGCTGGAACCGGGACCAAAGGGTGGCCTTTAGTCCCGGTTCCAACCACGAACCGGGACCAATGTTCTGCCTATATATATACCCCTCGCCCGCGAGCAGAGCACTCCACTGCTCTGTTTTTTTCTGGCCGGCGAGGGGATGGGTTTGTGGTGATCTAGCTCACCTCCTATGCACATGAGGTGTTTGATGAAATGCCCGAGCCACACTTAACCTTTCTCCTCTCGAAGCTCCTTGTCCAAACTCCATTTTCCTCAAGATTTGTCTAGGTTTAGCGGTCCGTCACGTCCCGTCCCCGTCTTCACCGCCGTCGATCGCCCGCGCCGATCTCGTTGCCGGCATAACCGTGGTGAGCCTCTTGTTCTTATCTTCTTTCTAAAAGAAAAAAATTCTTACTTGTATGATTTAGATAGATACTTGCCTAATTTTCTTACTTTTATTATTGTTTGTTATTATATAGTGCGATGGTTTTGGTATCCGCCCCCGTCAGCCCTCGTCCTGTCTATGATTCGGATGTGGTATATATTATATTTTATAACTATTTGGTTCATTTATTGTTTATGACAATTATGCCGACCAACGTGACATAGATTTTTTTATCTAGGAGGTATGTGAACCGGAAATTCCAACCGACCCTATTGTCGAGAGGTTAAATTTAGTTGAAGAAGAAAACAATTACTTGAAGGAAAAATTGAAAAAAATTGAGGAGGAGAAGATGATATTGGAGTTGCATGTTGCGGATGTCGTCGATGATCACAAGATCAAGATGGATGCAATGCGCTTCAAGATTAGAAAGTATAGAAAATATGTCATTCATACTGAGGCTTGGTATCATTATGCCGTTGGATCAATTGTCACCTTGGTTGCGATTATGATCGCATTTGTTGTTGCATTGAAGTGTTTTACATAGTTTCAATGTATGGTTTAATTAGATGCTCTGGAGAGCTATATGTTGTTCAATGAGAACTATGTATGTACTTTGGTTTTAATGTGATGATGAACTTCTATTAATTTGGTCACTTATCTATTCATGATGTTTTGTAATGGTTTTTTACACACTTAATTATATAGAATGCACGCAGATGAACCGGCAATGGATGTACGGTGACAGACGCACCTCCGAGTACATTAAGGGCGTG
Source organism: Thinopyrum elongatum (assembly GCA_011799875.1). NCBI lineage: Eukaryota > Viridiplantae > Streptophyta > Magnoliopsida > Poales > Poaceae > Thinopyrum > Thinopyrum elongatum. The sequence goes on along the minus strand of CM022301.1, from coordinate 611,859,092 downwards.
CATAATTTTCTCGAAGTGGCTGAGGCAAACAAGCAGAATGGTTTTATGTGTTGTCCATGCCCTATATGTGGGAATACAAAGTCTTACTCTGACCGGAAAATCCTTCACACCCACCTGCTTGAGAAGGGTTTCATGCCACACTATAATGTTTGGACCAGGCACGGAGAAATAGGGGTTATGATGGAAGACAGCAAAGAAGAAGAGAACGATGACAACTATGTGCCCCCTGAATACGGTGATACTGCAACGGGGGAAGCTGAAGATCAAGAGGAACCAGACGATGTGCCCGATGATGATCTCCGCCGGGTCATTGTTGATGCAAGGAGACAATGCGAAAGTGAAAAGGAGAAGCTGAAATTCGATTGCAAGTTAGAGGATCACCAAAAAGGGTTGTACCCCAATTGCGAAGATGGCAACACAAAGCTCGGTACCTTACTGGAATTGCTGCAGTGGAAGGCAGAGAATGCTGTGCCTGACAAAGGATTTGAGAAGCTACTGAAAATATTGAAGAAGAAGCTTCCAAAGGATAACGAATTGCCCGACAGTACGTACGCAGCAAAGAAGGTCGTATGCCCTCTAGGATTGGAGGTGCAGAAGATACATGCATGCCCTAATGACTGCATCCTGTACCGTGGTGCGTACTAGGATTTGAACGCATGCCCGGTATGCGGTGCATTGCGGTATAAGATCAGACAAGATGACCCTGGTGATGTTGACGGCGAGCCCCCCAGGAAGAGGGTTCCTGCCAAGGTGATGTGGTATGCTCCTATAATACCACGGTTGAAACGTCTGTTCAGAAACAAAGAGCATGCCAAGTTGATGCGATGGCACAGAGAGGACCGTAAGAAAGACGGGAAGTTGAGAGCACCCGCTGACGGGTCGCAGTGGAGAAAAATCGAGAGAAAGTACCGGGCTGAGTTTGCAGGTGACCCAAGGAACGTATGGTTTGGTTTAAGCACGGATGGCATTAATCCTTTCGGGGAGTAGAGCAGCAATCACAGCACCTGGCCCGTGACTCTATGTATCTATAACCTTCCTCCTTGGCTGTGCATGAAGCGGAAGTTCACTATGATGCCAGTACTCATCCAAGGCCCTAAGCAACCCGGCAACGACATTGATGTGTACCTAAGGCCATTAGTTGAAGAACTTTTACAGCTGTGGAATGGAAACAGTGTACGTGTGTGGGATGAGCACAGACAGGAGGAATTTGACCTGCATGCGTTGCTGTTTGTAACCATCAATGATTGGCCTGCTCTCAGTAACCTTTCAGGACAGACAAAAAAGGGATACCACGCATGCACGCACTGTTTAGCTGACACCGAAAGTATATACCTGGACAATGCAGGAAGAATGTGTACCTGGGGCATCGTCGATTTCTTCCGACCAACCATCAATGTCGAAAGAAAGGCAAGCATTTCAAAGGCGAGGCAGATCACCGGAAGAAGCCCGCCATGCGTACCGATGATCACGTACTTGCTATGGTCAATGATTTACACGTAATCTTTGGAAAGGGTCCCAGCGGACTATCTGTTCCGAATGACGCTGAGGGACGCGCTCCCATGTGGAAGAAGAAATCTATATTTTGGGACCTACCCTACTGGAAAGACCTAGAGGTCCGCTCTTCAATCGACGTGATGCACGTGACAAAGAACCCTTGCGTGAACCTGCTAGGCTTCTTGGGCGTGTATGGAAAGACAAAAGATACACCGGAGGCACGGGAGGACCTGCAACATTGGCACGAAAAAGACGGCATGCCTCCAAAGCAGTATGAAGGTCCTGCCAGCTACGCTCTTACGAAAGAAGAGAAGGAAATCTTCTTTGAATGCCTGCTCAGTATGAAGGTCCCGTCTGGCTTCTCATCGAAAATAAAGGGAATAATAAATATGGCAAAGAAAAAGTTCCAGAACCTAAAGTCTCATGACTGCCACGTGATTATGACGCAACTGCTTCCGGTTGCATTGAGGGGGCTTCTACCGGAAAACGTTCGATTAGCCATTGTGAAGCTATGTGCATTCCTCAATGCAATCTCTCAGAAGGTGATCGATCCAGAAATCATACCAAGGCTAAGGAGTGATGTGGCGCAATGTCTTGTCAGTTTCGAGCTGGTGTTCCCACCATCCTTCTTCAATATCATGACGCACGTCCTAGTTCATCTAGTCGACGAGATTGTCGTTCTGGGCCCCGTATTTCTACACAATATGTTCCCCTTTGAGAGGTTCATGGGATTCCTAAAGAAATATGTCCGTAACTGCGCTAGGCCAGAAGGAAGCATCTCCATGGGCCATCAAACAGAGGATGTCATTGGGTTTTGTGTTGACTTCATTCCTGACCTTAAGAAGATTGGTCTCCCTCAATCGCGGTATGAGGGGAGACTGACTGGAAAAGGCACGCTAGGAGGGGACTCAATAATATGCAGGGACGGGCATTCTTGGTCTCAAGGACACTACACAGTTCTACAGAACTCTACCTTGGTGACCCCGTATGTCGATGAACACAAGAACACTCTGCGCTCCAAACACCCGGAGCAGTGTGACGACTGGATTACATGTGAACACATCAGGACTTTCGGCAGTTGGTTGGAAACACGTCTCAGAGGTGACAACACTGTTTCTGATGAGCTGTACTCGTTGTCCAGGGGACCATCTTCGACTGTATTGACTTACAAAGGATACGAGATAAATGGGAATACATTTTACACGATCCACCAAGACCAAAAGAGGACCAACCAAAACAGCGGTGTCCGCTTTGATGTAGCAACCAAGAGGGGAAAGGACACATATTATGGTTACATAGTGGACATATGGGAACTTGACTGCGGACATGGTTTTAAGGTCCCTTTGTTTAAGTGCAAATGGGTCAAAATGTCAGGAGGCGGGGTACAGGTAGACCCACAGTACGGAATGACAACAGTGGATCTGAACAATCTTGGGTACACAGACGAACCATTCGTCCTAGCCAATGATGTGGCGCAGGTTTTCTATGTGAAGGACATGTCTACCAAACCGAGAAAAAGAAAAGATAAGGAAGCGAATACATCATACGATGAGCCAAAGCGCCACATAGTTCTTTCAGGAAAAAGAGACATCGTGGGATTGGAGGGCAAGACAGACATGTCTGAACATTATGAAAAGTTTCATGAAATTCCTCCCTTCAAAGTCAAGGCTGACCCAAGCACCCTGTTAAGCGATGAAGAATATCCATGGTTACGGCGCAATAAGCAAAGGACGCAAGCGAAGAAAAAGTGAAGACTTTCTCTACACAACTATTATGATGATGCCTTTGATCTCGAATATCACTGCAGTTACATGTGAAGAAATGAAATGCCTTTTGTAACAGACGAGTTTCCGGAAACCCTGATACTTCGAAACAGATTGTCCGTTTATACACGAAGTGCATCCTGTTTTTACCGTAACCCTCTCAACTTTTTAGCACATGCTATGTGGGTGAAATGATGATACCATGCCAATTATCAACCTCTTCAGAGTTCATTTGAAGTGCTTTTCAATTTCAGGGTCATATAGCTCAAAAAAATCAGTAAATGCATGAAAAATAACAAATGAAGTCAGAAAGGGTTGAAAATTGATGATGTGGCTTTGAATGTTGCATTTTGAACACACAAAAAGTCTGGAGTTCAAATAATTTCAAAAAAATGAAATCCCTTTGTAACAGACGAGTTTCCGTATGAAACCCTGATACTTCGAAAGAGATTGTCCATTTTGTACACGAAGTGCATCCAGTTTTTGCCGTACCCTTCAACTTTTTAGACACATGCTATGTGGGTGAAATGATGATACCATGCCAACTTTCAACCTTTTGAGAGTTCATTGTAGTGCTTTTCAATTTCAGGGTCATATAGCTCAAAAAAATCAGTAAATGCATGAAAAATAACAAATGAAGTCAAAAGTGGTTGAAAATTGATGATGTGGCTTTGAATGGTGCATTTTGAACACACAAAAAGTTTGGAGTTCAAATAAGTTCAAAAAATAAAATCCCTTTGTAAACAGACAGTTTTCGTTCGAAACCCTGATACTTCGAAAGAGATTGCCCGTTTTGTTACACGAAGTGCATCCAGTTTTTGCCGTAACCCTCTCAACTTTTTAGCACATGCTATGGGGTGAAATGATGATACCATGCCAACTTTCAACCTTTTCAGAGTTCATTTATAGTGCTTTTCAATTTCAGGGTCATTTAGCGCAAAAAGAATGAACTAATAGCAAAAAGAATGAACTTAAAATAATCAATTAAAAATTCTGTTACATCAACTAAAACAAAACTATAATATTCTTTAATAGAAAAAGAATCAACTAAAAAGCTTTTATAAACTCTAATAGCAAAAGGAATCAACTAAAAAGCTTTTATAAACCTCTAGTATTTTTAAACTAAAATTATATAAAATTTAGCAACTAAAATTATCAAAGTATTTCTGTTCAAAACATTAATGGCAAAATGAATTTTCATAAAGAAATTTTTTGTTAGAAACTTTAATAGCAAACTAAAATAACAAATATGTTCTTGATTAAAACAGACATTTAAAATAACCTAAAATTCCAAATTTAATATATTGATAAAACACATAATATTAAAAGCAGGAAAAAGAATCAATCAAAAATCTATTTTTATAGTAAAGTTATTCACAACTAGTGATTCACACAAATTTAAAAATTCAAATTTAAACTATTCAAATTTGAAAATTAATGGCACTAACAAAAAGTCTATAATTTTTGTGACCTAACAGCAAAAGAATCACAGGAAAACTGCAAAAATAAAGCAAAAAATAAAGCAAAAAAAAAAGAAAATAGAAAAAAAGAAAACAGAAAAAAAATGCCACTACTGGGCCACCACCCTGAATACGACTAAAAACCCAGCTAATTGGGCCAGGATTCAGGCCCCAGAAGGCCCAGCAGGCCCCAGGCATAGCAGTGTCAGATTAGGCCCATAGGCCTGCAGTTCAGAGGAGTTCAATGGGGATGAGGCAGTCGAGCTTATAAACCGGTGCGGGGCGCTCTCAACTAGCGAGGTGGGACTAAACTCCCACCACCACGCCTGTGCAAGCCCCTTGGTCCCGGTTGGTGCCACGAGTCCCGGTTCGTGGCACCAACCAGGACCATGCTCACCTTTGGTCCCGGTTCGTGCACCAACCGGGACCAATGCCCCCCTTAGTCCCGGTTGGTGCTACCAACCGGGACCAAAGGTCTCTGTTTCCCGCCCTTTGGGCTGCTGAAAAGAGACCTTTGGTCCCGGTTGGTGGAACGAACCGGGACCAAAGGTAGGCATTGGTCCCGGTTGGTGCCACAAACCGAGACCAAAGCTTCATGTATATAAGCCCACACTTAGCGTTTTCCAGTCCCAGTTCATCTCCCCCACAACGCCGTCGCGCCGAACAGCACGACGCCGCCGAGCCCTTGCCGACGCCCTCGCCGACGCGCCCTCGCCCTCGCCCATGCCCTCGCCCTCGCCGTGCGCCGTCCTCGTCGCCGGCCTCGAGCCTTCCGTCCTCGTCGCCGACGCACCCTCGCGCCCTCACCCTCGCCCGCGCCTTCGCCTTCACCACGCGCCGTCCTCGCCGCCGGCCTCGAGCCCGCCGCCCTTGTCGCACCCTCGCCCCCCCGAGCCCGCCGTCCTCGTCGCTGATCAAGCCATCGCTGCGCCCCCCACAGGGAGCCCCCATTCCTCCACTGCTCCCCGTCGCCGCGTGCTCTGTTTTTTTTTTTGGCGGCATGTATACGTGTATATGTTCATGTATATGTTTTTTTTCATGTAGAGATGTATATGTTCATGTATATATTCACGTGTATATGTTCATGTATGAGATGTATATGTGCACTTTTGTATACAAACTTCGTTGTTTTCATATGTACGAACATCTAGAGTGAAAACAAAAACAAACATATAAGAAAAAACAAAGGAAAAAAATGAAGAAGGAAAAGAAAACCGCCCGGCCCAGCCACCACCGCATTTTCATAAAGTTTTTCCACCGAGTGCACGTCGCACAGAGCACCCGCGGCGAAGCAAGTCTTTTTTTGAAGGTAGTTTTTTTGTTAAATGAAAATGTTGGCATCGGCTCTATCATCACGGTGGCATCGGCTTCATCGTTTACTAAGTTAAAATGATGTTAATAGAAAGTTTTCTCTCAAAACGTATCCCCGATAACTTCGACATTAGGGGGGGACGTCGATCAACCCCCTCTCGCCCGACCAAACTCTCGAGTCCACCCAACCCCCTCTCTCGAAAGTTACTAAGTTTGATCATATGTCAAAGTTTGAATTTTGACATATGCAACATTTTGATCATATAACAAAGTTTGATCATATGTCAAAGTTTGAATTTTGACATATGCAACATTTGATCATATATCAAAGTTTGATCATATGTCAAAGTTTGAATTTTGACATATGCAACATTTGATCATATATCAAAGTTTGATCATATGTCAAAGTTTGAATTTTGACATATGCAACATTTGATCATATATCAAAGTTTGATCATATGTCAAAGTTTGAATTTTGACATATGCAACATTTGATCATATATCAAAGTTTGATCATATGTCAAAGTTTGAATTTTGACATATGCAACATTTGATCATATATCAAAGTTTGATCATATGTCAAAGTTTGAATTTTGACATATGCAATATTTGATAATATGTCAAAGTTTGAATTTTGACATATGCAACAATATTTGATCATATGTCAAGTTTGACTTTTGACATAGATTTATCAAGAATGCCCGCATTATGGATGTGCACAAGTTGATCCAAATTTTTTTCTGATCTCATCTATATATATATATTCTTCTATATGTCACGTTGTCTGTCAAAGTATTGAAGAAATCCATGGCTTCATCATTTGCCAAAAGTAACAGGCGTATGATGCTACGAAGCTCTTCAAAGTTGTTTTGGAATGGAGTTCCTGATAGAATAATTCGCTTTTTGGTACGAATTTCAGCAAAGGCCTTCCAAATAGCGATATTCGGAAGGCTCTTGCTGAACTTTGTACCAAAAAGCTAATTATCCTATCGGGAACTCCGTTCCAAAACAACTTTGAAGAGCTTCGTACCATTATACGCCTGTCATTTCCGGCTAATGATGAAGTCAAGGTTTTCTTGAATTCTTTGACACTAGACAACATGACATATAGAAGGGTAGATGAGATCAGGAAAAATATGGACCATTTTCTGCACATCCAGAGTGGCGTCATTTTGTTAAATCCCTTGTCGGTCCGGACGTCGGACATTCATGAGAGAGGCGGTCCGACCCAAACCCTAGAAGCGTTGTCGAGGCCACCCCAAACCCTAGAAGCGTTGCCTAGGCCACCCCAAACCCTAGAAGCGTTGTCGAGGCCACCCCAAACCGTAGAAGCGTCGAGTTAGCTAGGTCTACGTTTACACTAATATATCCATCTATCATGTTTGTATATTAATTGCCATGTTGTAATATTTGCAGAAACTATAGAGCACCGAGACATCGAAGCAGAACAGTTGTTGGGGGACATAATCCTCGGCGGAGGTGATGTCTTGTCGTTTCTCAACGACACCGATGGTTTGGAAGGAGAGGGTGAAGCAGGCTCCGGTGATCGAACAATGGAGGTGGAAGGACATGATTATGATGGCTCCGGTGACGGAATGCCGGTGGAAGAAGGAGACCGTGATGACTGCTCCGGTGAGCGAACGGAGGAAGGAGATGTTGCAAAGTCCGGCGAGGTATATATATTAATTAAGCCTGTGCTGACTAGCTAATTGATGCATTAATTGTTTTGGTATGTACACATATTAACTCTCTTCTTTCTTCTTTTCTAGCCCTCCGGATCGAGCCAAACTTCGGTAACGAGATGAGGCCCGAAGAAAAGGTTGCGCCAGGATGAAAGGTTCACGATCACAGCAATCAAGGGCGATGGCCAACCGACTGAACCCAGCCGGACCAAGGAAGCATTTTCTGCTCAGTGCGGGGTTCTTGTTAGGGACATGATCCCGATCAGCATCCACCAATGGAATAAGCCTAAGAGCGAAGACCCTCAAGTGTCTTTTGTCAACGATAGACAGAAAGATGATCTTTGGACCACGCTGAAGGCAAATTTCACCCTACCGCCAGAGGAGGATCCGGATAAGCCAGTTATAGAGCCATTGGTCAAGGCTCATGCTCTTAAGAAGATGGCAGATCTATTCAGGAGGTGGAAGAATGAGTTGAAATCAACGTTTGTCGACAAAGGGAAGACTCCAGAATTCACCGGCCGATTTGAGAAGATAAGAGATCACTGGCCCGCATTTGTGGCCCACAAGACATCGGAGAAGAGTAAGAAGATGTCAGCGACAAACAAGAAAAATGCTGCAAAGAAGGAGTATCACCATCGCACGGGGTCAGGTGGCTACCTCAAAGCCGGGCCGTTGTGGGACAAGGCTGAGAAGGACCTGCTTGATAAAGGGGTCGAACCAGAGACATTGAACTGGCCAGACCGTTCAAGGACTTGGTTCTTCGGGGTTGGGGGAACCTTGGACCTTGAAACAGGGAAGTGCCGTTGGACGAAGGAGCAACTTGAAATACCCGTCAAGAAGCTTCAGAAGTATATCGCCGCAGCACAGCAAGGGACGTTCGTTCCCGACAGAGAGAACGACGAGCTCACACAGGCCCTCGGGAATCCTGAGCACCCATGATGAACACGAGGCACGACAGGCTCCGTTGCGTGGAAGGAAGGGTTTCCCAGCGCAGGCGGTTACAAAACCCGGGAGAGGAGGAGGAAAGTGGAGCAGACCGAACTGCAGAAGCTGAATGCAAGGGTACGAGCACTAGAGGAACAAGCACTAGTTCAGAGGCAGCGACCTGCCGAAGCTACTCCAGAAGCTACCCCGCCATCTCAGCGGAGAAGCAGTGTGGCTTCCACCGAGCTCCTTTAGCAGCCTCACTTCACGGCTCCCAGCTACCCCGTGGATGCTATCACGGAGGCTCAAGATTGCCACCTTATGGCGCAATGGCAGCACCTCAAAGTCAAGGCGGCTGTCGGCTCTGTTGCACCTCCTCAACCCGGCGCAACTTTTCACTGCCTTCCGATTCCAGAAGGCTATGCTGTTGTGATGGTCGATGAAATAACGGAGGGATTTGAGGAGCTCGAGCTTGACCACCCTACCGGTGAAGGGGAGACTCAGCTGGGTCTAGCTCTGAAGACTCCATGTCTATGGCGGAAGGAGCTCATCAACCTTTCGAACTGGACGCCTCCGCCTCCTCCTCCGGCGAGTCAGGGCACTCCGCCTCCTCCTCCACCTCCTCCTCTGGCGAGTGATCAGGGCACTCTGCCTCCTTCTCCTGCTGCTCCGACGCGTGGCGGCACTCCGCCTCCTTCTCCACCTGCGCCGGCGCGTGGCGGCACTCCGCCTCCTTCTCCACCTGCGCCGGCGCGTCTGAGCAGCCCGCCTCTTTCTCCGCCTCGTCAACAACAGCGGAAGACAGCCGCCGCCGCTCCGGCTGCTCCGGCGCGTCGTAGCACTCTGCCTCGCTCTCCGCCTCGTAAGCAACGAAGGAAGACAGCCGCAGCCGCTCCAGCTGCTCCGGCGTCTAGCAGTACAGCCAGAGGCGGGAGGCAATACAAATTCGGTCCATCTCTCAAGCCTCTAGAGAAGTTACCATACGAGATGACCGAGGAGGAAAACGCGGAGATCTGTCAAGCCCAAGTGAAGGACTTTTTTGCAAAGAAAAATCCACCTCCGGAGGAGAAGATGGATCCAGTGAAATTGAAGCGCACTTTGAAGAACCAGAAGCGACCACCACCGCCTCCGCTGGATGACAACCATGTCCGTGCTCTGAAAAAGGCAGTGGAAGGAGCGCGCCGGTCGGGAACTACTTCAAGTGACAAAAGGTTACAAGGACGAAGAAGAGGGAACAAAATTCCCCAGCTCGGCGAACAGGCAAACCAATCGTGCCCCCCGCTCAAGGTGTCTAGCGATATCGTCGCAAATCTGTCGGGGATGGTGCCCGGTACCAATCCTGGTGATTACCTGCCCGACGATGCACATTTTGATACAATGGAGGTGGACGAACACAAATACCGGTACGGGAAGCCTCTCGTCAGACCTGGTGATCCTCCTCTAACAACGATGATGCGAAGATTCCATAAGTGGTACATGGACACCTGCAAGTCTGGGAAGGATATTTTGACGCTGAGAGATAAAGAGGAGCACGACCTCGTTGGAATTGATCTGTTGTCTGTTCCATTTGAGGAGTTCTTCCAGTTTTTCAATCAAAAGGACCTCGATAAAATAATCATCACTTGCTACTGTCTGTAAGTACTATACTTCTGTAATTAAGTCTCTATATATAGCTCAGCTCTTTCATTGCATGTATATATAATTATCCTCACTATATTATGCAGATTGAAGATCGTCGAATGCAGAAATGCACAAATCTATGATATTGGGTTCATTAACATAAATCTCATAGATGAATGGACGGTTACATATAATGCGAAAGAAACCGAGGCCAACTTGCTACAATCGTTGCTTAAAAATCAAAACAAAGATAAAATACTCTTTCCTTACAACTTCAAGTGAGTGTTACTGTCTTCTGCACATTCGATTTCCCTTATTACTCGAGGTTATAGTAATGTAATTGATGAGTTATGCATGCGTGTGCAGCTTCCACTTTATTCTCCTAGAGATTAAGCTTGAGCAGGGACTAGTAACCGTCTTAGACTCAAGACGAAAAGATCCCAAGGAGTATGCGGCCATGACTGAAATGCTCCAGAAGTAAGTTCAATCGATCATTATCGCACCATACCGGCAACTTTGGTCATTTCCTGATATCAAGTAATTATTTTCTTTGTCTCGCAGGGTTTGAAAAGTGTTCACCACAGAAGCTCCGGGACTGCCGGGGGAGCTGCGATTTACACACCCGAAAGTAAGTACTACTAGCTAGTTCCGCGCATCTCCCATTGATTCTAGCTAGTTTCATCAATACCATTTATAATGCTTGATTATCAGTTTGATTGACCTTTATTTCTCGTAAAGTGGTTGTGGCAGGAAGGCGGGAATAATTTTTGTGGATACTACGTTTGCGAGTACATCTACAACGCGACGACCTCTAAGCGGGGCTACTCTGAAAAATAATATGAAGTGCGTAAGCAATAATATTCACAATTTTATTTTATTACCATCATTTGTGTTGAGTTTCATTCATATATGTGTATTGACCCCCTTCTTCAAATTAGATTTGGCAGATGCGGGATGAACTCCTACCACAAGATCGCATAAAATCAATTCAAGAGGAATTGGCGGGATTCTTTCTTGACCACGTCATCAATCCAGCCGAAGAATACCTTGTGGAACTTGACATCAAATGTTAGGGATTGTAAGAGATCTTATATTGTATATATGTAGCTAGTAGCGTCGGATAGATATACGAAAACTTGTTGTTCGACCAATCTCTCGGAGAAGGAGGAGGTCGATCACTTCTCTCTGTATATGCTCATGACGATCTTGTGTACTTAATGGTTTCCTTCATTTGCTTACTAGCTAGCGTGTCAAGTCATCTCTATACGTATAGTACGTAGCGTCGACCAAGCACGGAGATAAGAGAGGACACTTCTCTCTAGCTATTAGCTAGCTAACACAATATATGAAACCCCTAAATTAACCCTACAAAACCCACAAAACCCCCAAACCCCCCTCCCCCTTTCAAAAAAAAAATAAAAACCCCAGCTCCTGAGCTGCTGACACGTGGATGATCTTTGGTCCCGGTTGGTGTTATCAACCGGGACTAAAGGCCCTCCTCTCTGGGCTCGCCGCAGCGGTCACGTGGAGCCCCATGTGTCCCGGTTCGTATAAGAACCGGAACTAAAGGTGTTGGGCTTTAGTCCCGACCCTTTAGTCCCGGTTCCCGAACCGGGACAAATGGGCCTTATGAACCGGGACAAATGAGCCTTTTTCTACTAGTGGGAAATGGCAGCACTGACAGGCACAAAATTGCGCATGAGTTCTTCTCACCACCCACAAACAGATGGTCAATCGGAGCGCGTTAACCAGTGTCTCGAACCTTTTTTGCGTTGTTTTACTCATGCTTGTCCGGTGAAGTGGGCTCAGTGGCTCTCATTAGCTGAATACTGGTACAACACCAGCCCTCACTCTGCACTCCAGGGGAAGTCACCTCTTGAAGTGCTCTATGACCAGTCTCCTCGAACCTTTGATCTCTCAGCAGATGACACTTGCACCGTACCAGATTTGGAGACCTGGTTACAAGATCGAGATCTGATGTTGCACCTATTACAACAATATTTGGAGAGAGTGAACTCAAGGATGAAGCACCAGGCTGACAAAAAGTGCTCGGACAGAGTGTTTGCAGTGGGTGACGTCGACGGGGGAACAAAGCGCGCGGTGCCTCAGGGGCTCATCCAGTGGTCTGATCAGCCTGACGCACTGGCCACTTGGGAAGATCTGGAGGAACTCAAGCAGCGGTTCCCGCGAGCTCCAGCTTGCGGACAAGCTGGTTTTTACCGAAAAAGGGTTTCCCCCCGCTTTGTATTCCAAAGCAACCAACACTGATTATAAGATCGCTGGGGCGAGCAGCACATCAAGCCCAAAAGAAAAAGAAGAAGAAACAAATGCCAACAGCGGCAGCTCAACAAAGCGCGGATGACCCGCCACCGCTGCGCCCACCGGAAACAAACCACCATAGCCCGAGGCTCCGATCCGCCGCGTACCAAGCAGCACCCCCAAGAAGGAATGCGACGCCGACGACGCTGCTGCCCGGACGAGTCCTAGGGTTTCCCCCGGCACGTGGAGGGAGTTGGGGGATGGATAACAACGACACCCTCCAGGAAGGAATGGTGGCACCCGCAGGCGTCACCGCATCGAAGCCGAAGACCGGCAAGGATTTCTCCCACACTCCAAACCCCACCGCCCGACCGAACCGGGGCCGACCAGCCAAACCTCCGCCCACCACCTTGCGCCAGCTCGGTTGCGCCACCACCCACGCCGCCTCACTGCGAACACCACCACGAGGCCAAGAGACCCGAAGAGAAACGCCAAACGACGGAAGCAGCGGCACCGCTACCGAGCAGGAGGGACCCACCTCCCCCGCCGACGTGCGGGAGGTCCGAGCCCCCGGCACCGTCGCGGTCGCCGTCCGGACGCGGCAGCAGGGCACACCAGGCCACCCCTGGCCCGGCAGGGCCCAAACGGGCCCGCAAAGCCCCGCTGGCCACGCTGCAGCAATTCGGTAACAGCGCCGCCAGCCCGCAGCCGCTCGCCGCCACACCCCCGCCTCCTGGAGGTCGCGCCGCAGGCTCACCCCGCCGCCAGCCCACCCGGGCCCAGATGGGGCCCGAAGGGCCCGAAGGGCCCAGATCTGGGACGAGCGGGCGCCGCCAGGACGCGCCGCCGCGCTATCCCGCCGCCAACGGCGACGCCGCCGTCCAGCCATCCGCCCGCGTAGCGCCAGGACCCCGCCGCCACGCCGGACCGCCGCCGCCTAGGGACACCCCCCACCCCGCTCCGTCCCGCGCCAAAGGAAGCCGAGAGGGGAAAAGCGAGAGGGCCGCCGCCGCCAGCGTCGCTCGGACCAGGCCCGGCGGCGAGCGCTGACGACGGCGGCAGGGAGGGAAGAAGGAGGGAGGGGCGCTGCAGAAGAGGATCGGGGCGCGGCCGGTCGCCCGCGGTCGCCAGAGCCCGCGACAAGCTGGTTTTTCAAGGAGAGGGGAGTGTTAACACCGCACCGTCTACTCCAGGCCTGCAGGGTGAAGCTCCATTCATAACTAAGGAGGGCCGGCCCAGCAAGCGGGCCCATCGTCCGTCGACACGCTACGCTGAGAAGGATTGGGTGCTTAAGTGACTAGCTATAAATAGTACTAGGTGGCGAATTGGTAAACGGCAGAGGCCGTCGGCTTGTAAATCCTTCCGTTGAGCTAGCTCGTTGTAATACACAGAGACACGTTTCCCGCAATTCGAATCTCGCCATGGCTTCCTTCCCAGATCCCCTAGTCTGAAGTCTGAACCTAACATCAACCCCATGGCCTCCGACCGGCTCCGCGCCCTCCACGCCTTCGACAACACCAAGGCCGGCGTCAAGGGCCTCGTCGACGCCCGCATGAGCGATGTCCCTCGCATCTTCCACCACCACCCCGACGCCCTCGCCCCGTTCACTGTCTCCACCCACGTCCCCATCCCGATCATCGACTTCTCCCGCCGCCGATCGGAGGTCGTCGCAGCGGTGAAGGCGGCGGCCGAGATGGTGGGCCTGTTCCAGGTGGTGGACCACGGGGTGCCGGAGGCGGCCATGAGGGACATGCTGGCGGCGGTGCGGCGCTTCCACGAGGAGCCAGTGGGAGCCAAGGCGCCCTACTACACGCGGGACGCGGCGAGGCGCGTTCGCTACAACTGCAACACAGACCTCTTCCAGGCGCCCGCGGCTAGGTGGCGCGACACCCTCTACCTGGACGACCCGGACAAGCTGGCTTCGGAGGAGCCTCTCCCTCCGGCGTGCAGCGGCATCGTGCCGCGCTACACCCTGCTGATGCGGCAGCTGGGGCGCAACCTCTTCGAGCTGCTGTCGGAGGCCCTGGGGGTGCGGCGCGGCCACCTGGAGGAGGAGGCAGGCTGCATGGAGGCGGTCACCATGTTCGCCCACTACTACCCGGCGTGCCCGCAGCCGGATCTCACGCTGGGTGCGGGTGTTGGAATCAACCACGTAGTAGAAAGTCCTGTCCGGTACGGACTAGGAGCAGTCACCGACTTGGTATTGTAATAGGCTAGTAGCTAATATAAATATCCGTGTACCCCTAAGGTGTAACTCAGATAAAACAAAAGCAATAAAAAGCAAAGGCACGTCACGAGCCTTTTAGCAATCCAATCTCGCCTGTGTCTCGAGTACTACTAGTTCGCGTACAACTCGCCGGATCAAGCAATCGCCAAGACAAAGCTAGCTAGCTTGTGCTGCTAGTTCGTCCGTACGTATTGCGTCGTCCGTCGACCCGGCGCCTCGGAAAGTAATCGAGAAGCTCGTACGTGCGTACTGCCGGAAAGTACTCGGCACCGTCGTCGAGGTCGGGACCTGCGCCTACAATTGGTATCTAGAGCAAGGTTGATCTTCTAGTAACGGGAGATCATGCCGGGCGACGAGGAGAACAAGCAGCTGGCGACGTACTCCGGTGCGGCTAAAGTATTTGCTGCTCCGGCGAGTTCGTCGTATCCACGGTTTGATCGCGAGAACTTCGGGGTCTGGAAGGCCCTGATGGAGTGTGGTCTTCGCGCCAACGAGTTGTGGGACGCAGTCGATCCAGGAGGCGATGCTTTCAAGAAGGAGGGAGCCGAGCACCGGAAGGATCGGCAGGCGGCGTCGGCGATTTACTCAGTGATGCCGATGGATGTCCTTCAACACCTAATCGCCAAAGAAACGGCGAAAGAGGCGTGGGATACCTTGGAGCTCATGTTCGAGGGACACACCCGCGTCAAGCAAGCCAATCTCCAAACTCTCCTAAGGAACTATGAGACTTTGGTCATGGGCGACAATGAGTCCGTGGATGCGTTCGCTTCACGAGTGGCTACTCTCGTCAATCGGATCCGTGCGCTTGGAGAAAACCTCACGGAGACCTCGGTTGTCCGGCGGTTCTTGCGCGCGGCCCCTCCCCGGTACCTGCAAATTGTCACGGCGATCGAGCAGTGCGTCGATCTCGCGACTCTCTCCATCGACGATCTCGTTGGACGGTACAAGGCTCACGATGAGCGTATGCGGTACAGTCTTTGGGACGGGAGGAACGACGAGCTTGTGATGCTCACGCGGGCTCAGTGGCAGGCGTTGGACTCAAGGAGAGGAGGCGAGGGCTCTAGCAGCAACACTCGCCAAGATCGTGTGCCAAAAGAACAAAGTAAGAAGAACGCCGGTGACGGCGCTCCGAAGAAGAAGAAGAAGTTCGACAAGCGCAAGATCAAGTGTCACAACTGTGGCATCATGGGGCACTTCAAGTCGGAGTGCAAGAAACCACCGAAGGAGAAAGCTCTCATGGCCAAAGGAGGCGATGATGGAGACATGATGCTCATGGTCGAAGTATGCGAGCTAATGGATGAGGATAGTCCAGCTCCAAAGGCGCCGGCTACAGAGGTTGTCACGCTCATAGAGGAGGCAGTTTATCTTCATGACAAGAAGAGGATGAACACGTCGAGGCACGTATGGTACCTCGACACGGGCGCTAGCAATCACATGACCGGCGACAAGGACCAGTTTTCTGAGCTCAGTGTTTCGGTGGGAGGCACGGTTCGGTTCGGCGACGGACGGACCGTTGACATCGCAGGGCGAGGTACTGTCCTGTTTGAGTTGAAGAATGGCGGTCACAAGGTACTCACGGATGTGTACTATATTCCCAAGCTAAAGAGTAGCATCATAAGTCTTGGTCAGCTCGAGGAGCGTGGTTGCAAGATTGTGCTCGAAGATGGCTATCTATGGGGGTATGATCGTCAGAGGATGCTAATCATGAAGGTGCAGAGGTCACCAAACAGGCTTTACATCCTCAACTTGGATCGTGTGGATCCGGTATGTCTCTTGTCAAGCATGGACGACTCGGCGTGGAAGTGGCACGCACGCTACGGTCATCTAAATTTCCAGGCTCTTCGGCAACTTGGACAAAAGGAGATGGTACGTGGTCTACCGTGCATCAATCATGTCGACCAAGTGTGCGACGGTTGTCTCATTGGGAAACAAAGGCGAGCCCTGTTCCCAAGAGAGGGAAACTTTAGAGCGAGTAAAGCTCTTGAGTTGGTCCACGGAGACTTGTGTGGACCGATTACACCGGCCACCCCTGCCGGAAACAGATACTTCTTGCTCGTCGTCGACGACTTCAGCAGATTCATGTGGATTGTGTTGTTGAAGACGAAGGATCAAGCTTTGCAAGCCTTCAGGATAATAAAGATGGCGGCCGAAGTAGAATCTGAAGCCAAGCTGAAGGCCCTCCGTACCGATCGGGGGGGTGAGTTCAAGTCTCGTGCATTCACGGAATATTGCGAAGCTCAAGGGATCAAGCGGTATCTTACGGCACCATATTCACCGCAACAAAACGGTGTTGTGGAACGGAGGAATCAAACCGTGGTGGCGATGGCACGAAGCATGTTGAAGAGTAAAGGCATGCCGGGCAAGTACTGGGGTGAGGCGGTCAATACGGCCGTTTACTTACTGAACCGGGCTCCAACCAAGAGTGTGGTTGGGATGACACCGTACGAAGCATGGTACGGACACAAGCCCACGGTTGATCATCTTCGAACTTTCGGGTGCGTGGCGCATGTGAAGACGGTGACCGGGCATACTAGCAAATTGGCGGATCGGAGTACTCCAATGGTGTTGGTTGGTTATGAAAAGGGCACGAAGGCATACCGTGCGTGCAACCCCTCTACCAATAAGGTGGTTGTGACGCGCGACGTGGTCTTTGATGAAGCAAGGTCATGGAATTGGAACTCCACCGAGCCGGTATACCCGTCTTCCGATGAAATTTTTCACGTTGTTTACGACGAATCCGAGCATGCAGGTAATTTTGATCAGCCGGAGAACTCTTCGGGACGGAGCGATGCTCCGGACGGAGGCGCGACAGGAGACGCGCCAGCTACTCCCGTTGAGTCTCACGCGCACGCGCGAGAAGGAGCGGCTGATGCGGCCGAAGACACGCCAGGCAGCGCGAGTGGCGCTCGACCTGGTGGCTCATCTGGGCTGGGAAGCCCACGTGGTGTGGAGGCTGGCTCAAAAAGACACCCACGTGATGGTGAAGAAACACCAGTTTTGGCTGGTTCGCCCACTGTACGTACAGGAGAAGCACGGCCAGCTACGGCTAGTTCGTCCAGTGGACACGCGGATAGCTCGGAAGAGTCTGAATCGCCTGAAAACGAGAGTTTGGCAACTCCAGATGATGTTACTTCATCTTCGACTGAACAGGAGACAAGGGAACGTCCGCCGACACCAATACGTCTTCGACCAGTGGTGGATTTATATCCAAAGGAAGCGCTTCCAAAAGTAAATCCTGTGAAAATTAAAGGAAGAGGACGGCGGTGTTTGCTAAGCGTCGAGGAACCGACAAAATTTGAAGATGCAAACACGGAGGAGTGTTGGCGTCGTGCTATGGACGAGGAGTTGGGATCGATCCAAGACAACAAAACATGGGAGCTCGTGGATCCACCCAACGACCATAAAATCATAGGGCTCAAGTGGGTGTACAAAGTCAAGAAAGATGCCGAAGGAAACTTGGTGAAGCATAAAGCAAGGCTCGTAGCCAAAGGATACGTGCAAGAGCAAGGTGTAGACTTCGAGGAAGTGTTCGCTCCAGTCACAAGGATGGAATCGGTGAGGCTAGTTATAGCTCTCGCTGCTCAAGAATCTTGGAGGCTACATCACATGGATGTAAAATCCGCTTTTTTGAACGGGGAGTTGAAGGAAGAAGTATATGTGAAGCAACCACCGGGTTACATCAAAAAGGGAGAGGAACACAAGGTGTTGAAACTACACAAGGCATTGTACGGGCTATGCCAAGCTCCTCGGGCGTGGAACATCAAGCTTGACCGTACACTAATTTCTCTTGGTTTTGAGAAAAGTCCACTAGAGCATGCTATGTATAAGCGAGGTAAAGGCAAGGATCGTCTTCTAGTGGGTATCTATGTTGACGATCTCTTGATAACTGAAGCAGATGAGGAGGAGATTGCTAGATTCAAGCTACAAATGAAGGAGCTTTTCAAGATGAGTGATCTAGGGCTCTTGACTTACTATCTCGGGATCGAGGTACAGCAAAAACCGGAGGGAATCACACTATGCCAGGAGGCATATGCAAAGAAGATTCTTGAAAGCTGTAGCATGGAGGACTGCAATCCAAGTCACGTTCCAATGGAGCCTCGACTTAAACTTAGCAAGAGGAGCCAAGCACCCGCGGTTGATGCAACGGAGTACAGGAGTGTGGTCGGAAGCCTAAGGTATCTTGTGAATACACGACCAGACTTGGCCTATTCCGTTGGCATAGTGAGTCGCTTCATGGAAGCACCCACGACAGAACATTGGGCAGCTGTGAAACAAATACTCAGGTACATCAAAGGGACAACTAACTTCGGTTGTGTCTATTTGAGAGAGAAGCGGAAGGAGATGGTGGAGCTACTTGGCTATAGTGATAGCGACTTGGCAGGAGATATTGATGACCATAAAAGTACCTCGGGCGTGGCATATTTCTTGAGAAGAAGCATAGTGAGTTGGCTATCACAAAAGCAGAAGGTGGTCGCATTATCATCTTGTGAAGCGGAGTATATTGCAGCTGCAACCGCGGCGGGTCAAGGTGTGTGGCTAGAAAGGCTACTCGGTGACCTCACTGACAAGGAACCGGAAGGAGTGGTGCTCTACGTTGACAACAAGTCCACAATTGCTCTATGTAAGAATCCAGTGCATCATGATAGAAGTAAGCACATTGATATAAGGTATCATTACATACGGGATTGCGTGGAAGAAGGCAAGATAGAAGTCAACTACATTTGCACCGACGATCAGCTTGCAGATATCCTGACCAAATCTTTGGGACGACAGAAGTTCACGGAGATGCGGGGAAGGATCGGCGTCCAAGCTGTCAAGTGAGGACATCGTGGTTGGGGGGTGATTGTTGGAATCAACCACGTAGTAGAAAGTCCTGTCCGGTACGGACTAGGAGCAGTCACCGACTCGGTATTGTAATAGGCTAGTAGCTAATATAAATACCCGTGTACCCCTAAGGTGTAACTCAGATAAAACAAAAGCAATAAAAAGCAAAGGCACGTCACGAGCCTTTTAGCAATCCAATCTCGCCTGTGTCTCGAGTACTACTAGTTCGCGTACAACTCGCCGGATCAAGCAATCGCCAAGACAAAGCTAGCTAGCTTGTGCTGCTAGTTCGTCCGTACGTATTGCGTCGTCCGTCGACCCGGCGCCTCGGAAAGTAATCGAGCAGCTCGTACGTGCGTACTGCCGGAAAGTACTCGGCACCGTCGTCGAGGTCGGGACCTGCGCCTACAGCGGGGAAGCATTCTGACCCGAGCTTCGCCACCGTACTGCTCCAGGACCAAGTTGGTGGCCTCCAGGTGCTCGTCGACGAGGGTGCGTCTGCCGCCTGGGTGGACGTGCCGACGGTGCCAGGGGCGCTGGTGGTGAACGTGGGAGACGTCCTGAAGCTGGTCTCCAACGGCCGGTTCCACAGCGTGTTGCACCGCGTGGTGGCCAAGGACGTGGGTCCCCGGATCTCGGTGGCCTGCTTCTTCCGGGCCAAGGACGTGACGGTGTGCGCCCCAGTTCTGGTGGACGGGACAGGGAGTGGTTCACAGGCGCGGTACAGGACGGTGACGGCGGAGGAGCTGCTGGGGTCGTCCAGGGCGCAGAACGGCCTGACCGACCTGAGGCTCTAGCTCTCCTCCTAGCCTCTTGCTAGCTGGCGCCCCTAATAACATCTGTATTAATTAGTAAATCGGTGATCATTGTCGAATCGCCCCTATAATAACCTAATCATACGATCTAGTCCATGTCGATCCATCACACAGTATGTTGGTTTTCTGAACAAGCATTCAGGATTTCAGAATTGAATATCCGACGAGAGAGTATGTTTTAGCATGCATGCATGTTTGCATCGCAGCTTGCCCGGCCGGGCGGGTGCAAATGCATGCGCAGATGCCAATGATCGATCTTGGTCATGTTCTCACCGGTGGTTTGGGTTGGGTAGCGATCGACGAATTGGACATGGACACCTGCAGGCTTGCAAGTATCAACTCGTACCAACAGCTAGACAGTAGACACTACTAGCTAGTACTACCACTCTATCTGTGAGCCACACGTACGACGCATGAATGGTGGATGCATGCATAATTGTTGATTGATTTATTCATACATTCATCCGGCCATAGTTGGTGGAGTGCTATACAGCTGCGTACTCTAGTTACAGTTGAAGCAAGTATAATAAGATGATGTTAACAGGCTATAAGCATTTAAATAATATATTTTTGGTTAGTTGGAGGAGAGAGAAGATTAGAGAGAATAGAAGCGGGCTACAGAAAATAGTATATATTTATAGCTAACTATTTTCCGTGTTGGCTATAAGATTAAGTATAGATGACTTGGCAACAACATATAGGCTGCAACCGGCTATACTGTTAACCATTCTCTAATAAAACTTGCATGCAACAGCAGCAGGCATTGCATTGACTGATTGGTCTGGAATCCCGGTCGATTGGTCCATCGGTAATGCTGATTTTCCATGCACGCGCAACTACTCAATCCCTTCAGTTTACAAGGTTTATGTAAAAACAATCATTTTGTAATTTTATAGTTTGCAATCACATGTTCAGATTTCGCATTAAATCACTGCACGTAAAGATTAATAGAAAACTCGTCAATGCATGTAAAAGTTCTTGGTATGTGTGTGTGTGTTAGACATGACACTTCATACATGACAAAAATACAACCACGGTGGGACAATAGTGGGACATGAAAATCTGAAAGCGTATATTTCTAATTATTATAAAAAACTTTTTGGTCCCCCGAATACAACCACGGTGTCTCTTGATGAAACGGTGATTGATGATATACCTCAATTACAGGCGTTCTCTGCTGCACCGTTTACTGAAAAAGAGGTTCATCAGGCCATAACCCAAATGAAGCCGAATAAAGCACCGGGACCAGATGGGTTTCGAGCTGAATTTTATAAGAAATGTTGGCATATTATTAAAGATGATCTTATGCCTATGTTTCACGATTTTTTCGATGGCCATTTGGAGTTGTTTCACCTCAACTTTGGTACGATAACATTGTTACCTAAGAAAGAGGAGGCTGTTCGGATCGAACATTTCCAGCCCATTTGCCTGCTGAACGTGAGTTTCAAAATTTTCACAAAGGTTGGAACCAATAGATTGACACAAATTGCTCACTCAGTGGTTCAACCAAGTCAGACAGCGTTCATGCCGGGACGGCACATACTGGAAGGGGTGGTCGTCCTACATGAAACGCTTCATGAGATTCACTCAAAGAAACTGGACGGGGTTATCTTCAAAGTGGATTTTGAGAAGGCTTATGATAAAGTAAAATGGCCTTTTCTTCAGCAGGCAATGCGCATGAAGGGTTTTAGTGAAACCTGGAGGAACCAAGTGGATACTCAAGTCCAGAAAGGTAGTGTTGGAATTAAGGTGAACGATGACATCGGTCACTACTTCCAGACGCATAAGGGGTTGCGACAAGGGGATTCCATGTCACCTCTGCTGTTCAATATTGTGGCAGATATGTTGGCCGTCATTATTGGTAGGGCCAAGCAGCATGGCCATGTAGAGGGTCTAGTTCCTCATCTAGTTGATGGAGGGGTGCCCATTCTACAATATGCTGATGACACTATTTTATTCATGGAACATAACATGGCTAAGGCACGTAACATGAAGCTTATCTTGTGTCTATTTGAACAATTGTTTGGCTTAAAAATTAATTTTCATAAGAGCGAGGTGTTCTGTTTTGGGAAGGCCAAAGACGAGGAACACACTTACAGACAATTGTTTGGATGCGAATTAGGTGCCTTACCATTCAGTTACTTGGGTATCCCGATTCATCACCGTAAGCTATCCAATAAAGAATGGAAATGTATTGAAGAACGAATTGAAAAAAAAAACTCAGCTGCTAGAAGGGCAAGCTGATGTCATATGGAGGTCGGCTAGTTCTGATTAACTCAGTACTGACTAGTATGCCGATGTTTCTACTTTCGTTTTTCGAAATTCCGAAAGGGGTCTGAAGGCGACTTGATTTCTTTAGATCTCGTTTCTTTTGGCAGTCTGATGAGGCCAAGAGGAAATACCGTCTCGCGCGATGGGATATCCTTTGCCGACCTAAAGACCAAGGGGGTCTCGGTATTGAGAACTTGGAAATTAAGAATAAATGCCTTATGAGCAAATGGTTGTACAGGTTAGTGACAGAGCCGGAGGGCATGTGGTCTCAAATCCTGCGCAATAAGTATTTGCACTCGAAAACACTAGCCCAGGTTACCATGAGACCGACAGACTCGCCGTTCTGGAAGGGACTTATGAGAACGAAGGATATATTTTTTCATAGGGTCAAATTCTTGGTTGGCAACGGGATGTCAACAAGATTTTGGGAGGATACGTGGTTAGGAGAGACGCCTCTGGCCATACAATATCCTACCCTCTATAATATTGTGCAACGTAAGGAGGATTACGTAGGTACCGTCCTTCAAACTATTCCCTTGAACATCCAGTTCAGACGTGCGTTAGTGGGTGAGAAATGGACAGCCTGGATGCACTTGGTTCGGAGATTGATTGAAGTTCAACTCTCCGACCTGCCGGATTCAACACAGTGGAAGTTAACTAAGAATGGGATGTTTACGGTGAAATCTTTTTATACGGATCTGATTAATTCTGGCCCCCTCTCAAGGTCACTACATATATGGAAGGTTAAGGTTCCTTTGCGTATTAAAATTTTCATGTGGTTTGTCCACAAGCAAGTAATACTCACAAAGGATAACTTACTTAAGAGGCGATGGGTAGGCAATTCACGGTGTTGTTTTTGTGCTCAGGATGAAACAATACAACACTTATTTCTTGAATGCCCACTTGCCAAGTTACTTTGGAGAACGATTCATATAGCTTTCAATATCAATCCTCCAGTAGATATTGCGTCTTTGTTTGGGACGTGGTTAGCTGAGGTTGAACAGATTACTGCAGCTCGTATTCGGATTGGAATATGTGCGCTATTATGGGCTATATGGAACTGCAGGAATGATATGATTTTTAACAGACAACACAATTTAACTTTTTTGCAGGTTATCTTCAGAGCTACAGCTTGGATCCGTACGTGGTCCTTACTCACTCCTATGGACTCCAGGGAGCCTTTGGTTACTGGGTGCAACCAATGGGAGATGGTGGCTCGGGTTATATTCAATCGGTTCGGATGGCGCTCGCATAACAGGATAGGAGTCTAGGGAGCTTATCCTTCTTATTACCGTATCGGTTGTCATTGTCCGCTTGTACTCTTTCGTTTTTTACTTTGTTTCGCTCCGTTTGCGAGCTGTAAGACCTTTATGACGATACTTTCTGGATTTTTAATAAGAGGGCCGCATGCATCATCATGATGCAGAGGCTAGGGGCATGCCTCCATTTCAAAAAAAAAAATACATGACAAAAATAGGATTTTATCTCAAAATTAGAACACCTCTTATGCGGAGCATTAGGGCAAAATAAGATCGACCGTGACCATTAGGGCCAAATAAGATCGACCGTGACCATTAGGGTTAGCACGTGGTTGTACCTTGGCATCTCCAGCAATAAGGGAATGGTCTGGGAAGAATTGCAAAAGATGAGTGACATAGATGGTAGCAAGAAGCCGCCGACACAACACTACGGGGGTCGTCGGTCTTCTGAGTCCAGTTGTCGCCCTTTTATTATTAGTTGTTAGGAGATGGGTCTTTTCATTTACGTGTGTGTGCTTGGCCAGAGGGGCATGGCATCCTTCTTCCTTTCAACGAGTTTTGCAAGTCTCACGCGTTCCCTTGCAGCGTGTGCCGCACGGTTTTTTGATGTCCGCCTGGACTTGGTGCGGCTGCACGAACCAGAATGTTCTGGCTTTCTCTTGTTGTCGCCAGCTGCATCGAGAGATGATGGGGTGGGTTGCACAGATCCGGTTGAAAATCTTGCAAAGACCTCTTCAATGCCGGTGGCAACAGCATCTGTGGATGTCGCTTTCCTCCTTAATGGTGCTGTCGAGGATCCTGTTGCAACCCCACAGCTCGTGTCTCAAGACTCCTGGTAAAATCCTTAGATCAGGCGCTGCCAGATTGGATAATGGTGTTGGCTTCCATCACTTTCTCATTGGAGATGTCATTTGTGGAGTCATTGTGGACAATTGTCGACATGCGGCCGGCTGAAGGGGGAGTTTGGATTTGTGGCCTTCGGGCGCGGCGCATGTGTTCTGTAGGTGGTGGTGGTGGACGTGCTTTGCTGATACGGGACAGGCTATTTTTGCGGCAACATTTGACAAATGTTTTCAATTCTTGCAAATTTTCATCACGAAATAACATTCGTGGAGGTCGTGAAAGAAAAAAAAAACAAAATCAGCACTCTACAAATAGCATTTTTGGAGCATCAAAAAAAAAAATTTGCCACGACTCTCATGAATGTCATTTTATGATGAAATTTTGCAAGCATTTAAAACATTTGACAAATGTTGGCACAAAAAAAATCAGATTTTTTTCTTATTTTACTGTTCACTCGAGCTCATATGAGCTCAAGCTCAGTTTATCCATTGCCGGGATAAGGAACCTATACATTAGATATAGCTTGGTCTGATTGACACGTAACGTAACGTACAACTGGAATGGTATGTAGTGACATGCATGGTCCCATCATGCACAACTAGAAAGGTTGCTGTCCCTAACTTTAGGCATCTCTTCTTTTCTTTTCATAAATAAATAGTTTGTATTGCTTACAAAAAAAGAAAAGCGAGCTCATCTCGTGGCCAAGTGCGCACGAGTTCTTTGACCACATGACGACAGTGTGTGGCAATATGTACTACCTTGGAGACGTTCAAGTCAAAAGCCAAAGAAAGAGCATCGCTACAAGCAACTGCTTCAAGCGTAGCACGCTCTGTGAGGCCATGAATCCCCACTACGGACGGACGCGCCTAAGAAAGAGCCATCCAAGCTTTTTTTTTTTTTAAAAGAAGGATGACCCCCGACCTCTGCATCCGGGAAAAATCTCAAGACTTGTTCAAATCAAAAATTCCTTCGCTCATAAGAGGGAAAGGGAGTGGATCAATCTTCTGATTGAAGCAACTCTCAAGAACTCTCACAAACGCTTCCGGAATTTAGGATTTGGCGTGGAAGAGTGAGAGGGGCACTTCTAGGGTTCTTGGGATATTTAGAATGGAGTGGTCAATCCTTTACCGAATTGGTTGAGGGGTATATATTGGGAGCACAAATATGGCCGTTAGAGAAAGTTGTGTTGTTATGGGTCGTACGTTCGGTGGGTTATCGGACATCTGCTGGCAAACTAAGTGCCGGACATCCGTTAAAACTATCAGATGTCCGGTGGCTGTAGTATGCCAGTGAGTGTTATGCGTGTGAACAACGGCTAAGTTCCCCCTTTACTGGACATCTTGTACATACCGGATATCTAGTGTCCCGGGAGGCACCGGAAATCTGGCGAGTACCGGAAATCCATCAAAATGGTATTGGATGAAGTGCACCGGATTTCAAGTAAGGACAGGAAATCCGTCTAATAGGCTTTGTTGAGGTCACACCGGATTTCCAGACGCGGCCGATCATCCAGCGGAAAGGAAGTGATCGTACATCCGGAGAATGGCGGACGCCCGTCAGTTTGGCTCTGAATCGGTGCACCGGAATTTTGGTGCGGACCGGAATTCCATTAGTTTGGCTTTGTGATAGATATACTGAATTTCTGGTAAGTGCCGCACATTCGGTAGGTAGTGTGTGACCGGACGTCCGGTAACCACCGGACATTCGGTGAACCAGAGACCAAATGGGTTTCTTGATACCTAAGTAATGAGTCCATTTGGAGAATATCTCAGGGATGCTTTGAGGGAATCTGTATGACATGGGAATGATGCGAGTGAAGGGCAATTGAAGAAACCGTGGGTTTTGAGCAAATCTTTCATGAGTCCTGATGATCCCCTCTTAATAGTGTTGGATCCCTATAGTCAAGAACAAACCGAAAAGCCTAAGCTATTTATCTTTGTTTCTTTCTTCTTGAGCAATATAGAAACACGTGGTCCACAATCCACACACACATGGTTCCACAAGGACTTAAACCAGTGATATACTTGACAAACATGATTAGTCATCTGCATGTATATGGTCATCACAACCGAGACGATGTTGCTACAAGCATACGTGGATCTGTGATTCCCTTGCCTCTCGATGCCTGGTTGGCATTTGAACGTGGTCGACTTGAGGTTGAGTGCAAAAGATAGCACATCATATGCACACGTGCCTTTGAGGTTGAGTACAAAAGCTAGCGAATAAAGCATGGAGTGGAGGATTTGATGGCGCCGATGGTGTCACAACGGCATGCAACAGTTACCGTCCAAACAACGGCCGATGTATCTGTCGATTCTGAGGTGCACACGTGTGCAGTGAATTTGTGGGCAGCACTGGACTAGATGAGAGATTGGATACGTGCAGGCTATACTAGCGATATGGGAATCGCATCCAGTTCGTTCGGTTGGAGCAGAATCATATTCCGCGCACCATCTCCAGTCAAGCCAACTGCCGAAAAGCTAGGCTTGCTTGCCCGTCCCTCTCTCACACTCACAGTTTTGATTCTGCATGTCATATATTTGTGCTTGGAGATGACTGACCCGGTCATGAAGCTTGAAGATGGCTTCTCCAATCTCCTTGCTGTCCCACTTGTGCTCATGAATAAAATATGTGATCATGGACTGGTTGGCACTAAGTCCACGCTCCACCCTCCCTTGACACTTGAAAATTTCGTGCTCCACCGCCTCAAGCCTGATCTTCTCGCTCCCCTCCTTCGGTCCTTGAACTCCCGGATGTGAAGCACCCCTCACGGAATTCCATGGCTTGAGGGTGCTTCATCACCTCCAAAAGATAGGGGTTGATGACCTTCTTGTAGAACTTGTCCTTAAATGAGCTTGATAACGACATGGCAATCTAGATCTGTCAAAAAAAAACAGTCCAAAAAAAAAGAACAGAGGAGAAACTTGCGATATGGAAGTCAAAACAGTGAAACATATATATAATGATTTTTTTTCCTGCGGGACAAGTCTACAGGAGGAATACGGAGTCGGGAAGGTTCACAAGGGCCCCACAAGCCTGGGTGGCGTGCCCCGGTGGGGGCGCCACCTGAGCTTTTGGGCCCCTCGTGCACTTTCCTAGCTATTTCTTATTTTCCTAATTTTTTATATATTCCGAAACGATCACAAATATTTTTATGAAATTTTTGGAGTCAGTTTACTTACTGTATCACATACCTGTTCCTTTTTCAGGATTCTGAAACGTTCCGGAAGGTTTCTCTTATATGTTCCTCCTGAGTAATTGTTTGAATAATATTTGTTTCAACATTAATTGCCTATTTCCCTGTGCCCTTTTCCCCTTGTGTGGGCCTCACCGTCTCTAGTGTTAACTGATCAACACCTTGACATGGTGGAAGCTATTCCTTCCCTTTTGCATGTTTAATTGTCATGACCGTGGTTTGTCATTTTGTTTCCCTCACATGTGTGTCATCATGTCACCTCAGAAGTGTCATTTTCTTATCGCTGAGGTTGTGGATGTAGCAATCACAGGTTGTGCTTCCTTTGTGCCTCCTTTCAACCACATCACGCACCGCGGTACTAGCCTATCATCACTTCTTTCTCGTACACTGTGGTACATAGTCTACTCCTGGCCGAGTAAGGAAAGTATAGATGCACGCATTGTGATGTGATGTAGACTATGGTGGATATGACAACAACCGATTCGTTTCATTTCTAATCCAGCCGAGGGGAAACAATAGGTTCTGATGCCCGCCAAAAAGAAGTTGACACATAAAATAAGGTTCTGATGTGATGTAGCACTACATAGCCAAGTGTTAACTAATTGGTCCCGATTCTTCCTCGACGCTTTCCGGCTCCTTATTAACGCATGGGCGCATGGGAATACTTGCTAATCCCAATCAAAATACTCCTTCTGTCTGAAAAATACTTGTCAAAGAAATGGATATATCTAGACATATTTTAGTTTTAGATACATCCATTTTTAGCCATTTCGGCCACAAGTATTTCTAAACGAAGAGAGTTGTTTAATCTGTAATTCGTCCGAGATAAAATTGTCCATGTCAATTTGTATTCAATTTAGTAAGAGTGTAATTATCCCAGATTTTCTTAAGCACATACACATAGACGCTCAAGACAGAGACACAACTATGCACGCGTTCTGGCCAGAGAGCTGCGAAAGGTACTGAACCCCGGACATGCCAACCGAAGCAAGCAGCACAAGGAACGACGACATGCATATGCCAGTCGGCATGTTAACTAGCAAATGCACGCAGCAGCGTACGGCAGCCATAGTACTAGGACTAGCTATTGTGATATTAAATTAATTATGGGAAAACCATGATCGTTTATTCTTTCTAACAAATCCTTTTTCTTTTGCGCATCTTTCTAACAAATCTACTCCCCCCGTTCCTAAATATAAGTCTTTTTAGAGATTCCATTATGGACTACATAGGGAGCAAAATGAGTGAATCTACACTCTAAAAAGCATCTGTATACATCCGTATGTAGTCCATAGTGAAATCTCTACAAAGACTTATATTTAGGAACAGAGAGAGTAGATATTTGTAATTTTCCCAAAAAAAAATCTAGATATTTGTAAATTTCTTAAATGCCCTCTAACATGGAACAGATGACTTATCGCCTAAAAAATACCTCAAGTCATTCTTACTTTTAGAACAAAATGGTGATGTTAATTAATTATTTTTTCAATAACTTTTGATTAAAAATCTAAGATTAAAAAGTACTCCCTCCGTCCAGGAATACTTGTCGGACAAATGGATAAAAATGGATGCATTTAGAATTGAAATACGTTAGATACATTCATTTTTTAACAAAAAAAAAACAAGTACTATTTTCGGATGGAGGTGTACAACTTCAGTGACCTTCAGACCGGTTCACAGCTGGGACCGGATACCCAACTCTCCCACCAAAGATTGTCAAATCGTTTCTCCATTACTCAACCACGCGCGAAGGAAGAAGACAAAATCATGAAGAAAAATGAGTCATGAACTCATGATAAGTACTAGCTGCGTGGAGTCACAGTGAACATAGACAATGTCACCACAACCGAGACGCTGTTGCTACAAGCAGAGGTGGATCCGTGATTCCCTTGCCTCTCGATACCTGGTTGACATTTGAACGTGCGTGGTCGATTTGAGGTCGAGTGCAAAAGATAGCACATCACATGCACGCGTGCCTTTGAGGTTGAGTGCCAAAGCTAGCGAATAAAGCATGGAGTGGAGGATTTGATGGCGCCGATGGTGTCACAATGGCATGCAGCGGTTGCCGTCCAAACAACGGCCGATGTATCTGTCGATTCTGAGGTGCATGCGTGTGCAGTGAATTTGTGAATTTGTGGGCAGCACTGGACTGGATGAGAGATTGGATACGTGCAGGCTACCACTAGCGATATGGGCATCGCATCCAGTTCTTCCGGTTGGAGCAGAATCATATTCCGCGCGCCATCTCCAATGAATCCAAC
This sequence comes from Thinopyrum elongatum, assembly GCA_011799875.1. Lineage (NCBI taxonomy): Eukaryota > Viridiplantae > Streptophyta > Magnoliopsida > Poales > Poaceae > Thinopyrum > Thinopyrum elongatum. Next base: position 611,828,883 of record CM022301.1, on the reverse strand, counting down.
TAACAAAAAGCTAGGCTTGCTTTTCTTTTCGCGAGTACCCATAAGAGCGTAGCATTGCATTGATAGAAGGGAGAAAGTACAGGGCGGCATCATGGTCGCGTACACAACCTGGCGCGGCCATGATGTCCAGGCTAGCAGAAGACTAGGGGATGCTCAGCCCCAAAAACAGAAATTCAGGTAACAGGCAAAATAGTCTTTAGTCCTTTGGCTCCGGCGTAGGCCCAGGAGCGAGCATCGTTCTTGATCTCGGTGATGAGAGATGCGGTAGACGGCGCGATCTTGTCGAAGATGATGGCGTTGCGGTGGCGCCATAAGGCCCAAGCGATCAGCGCGGCCAAGGTGGAGAGGCCCGTCCGCTTGTCCAGAGGCACCTGATGCAGGATCGAGTGCAGCCACTCAAAGAAACCAAGGGAACCATCGGGCGCGGCAACCACAGGGCAGCACCAAGAAAGGATGGCATGCCACACGATGCGGGCGAAGACGCATCCCAGGAGAATGTGCTGCAGTGTCTCGGCGTCTTGGGAACAAAGTACGCGATCGAAAAGCTAGGCTTGCTTGGCCGTCCCTCTCTCACAGTCACTGTGCAGCTCCCTCCAAGTCTGTTGTAAACACTATAAAGGGACATAGACAGGAGCTCCAAGTTCTATCCAACACACACAGTGTTGCTAGATAGCTAGTGCAGCTCGCAGGCCTTATCCAAGAGAAGAGACCAAGCGAACCGATGGAGGCGCGGGCCAGTGATATCGGGCGCCTGCCGGCAGAACTCCTCTCAGCGGTGCTCGCCGGCACCACGCCACATGACGCCGGCCGTGCCGCCATGGTCTCCCCACCATTCCGCGCTGCAGCCAGCTCCGATATCGTTTGGGCCCGCTTCCTGCCACCCCTCCTGCTGGTCGCCCCCGAGCCGCAGTCAAAAAAGGACATTTTCTTACGCCTCTTGGACGGCCCCGTCATCCTCGGAGACAAGCTCATGGTACGTGCTTAAGTCTGGACCAGCACGCGTTCATCCTGATTTCTGACGTCTGATCTCAATGCCATGCACGATGAGACCACTCTTTTGTGTCAGTACTCCTTGCGTCTCCATCAGGCTCAAGGATATCTCAAAATGTTCAGCCCCGTTCATGTAGAACTGACCCAGGGATATCTCCATCCAACCGTCGGCTCTGCGCTGTGCGGTTTAGGGTTTAGAAATCCGTGGAAGAATACACACCGACATGCTCTCTCCAGACTCCAAGTACGGGTCTTACCTCGTGTTTAACAAGACCCATAATTTCAGTGGGTTCAATTATCCAATCCAGATGGCCTCGCTCTGCTTTTGACAAGTAATGGAATATACCAGTCCGGTTCTCCTTGGTGAGAATTGGACGCCCCCAGAACTGTGTGTAGCCCAGCCTCAGCGCAGAGCCGACGGTTGGATGGAGATATCACTGGGTCACTTCTACATCCAAGTGGGTCAACATTTTGAGATGTCCTTCAGCCTGATGGAGACGCAAGGAGTACTGACACAGAAGAGTGGTCTCATCGTGCATGGCATTGAGATCAGACGTGAGAAATCAGGATGAACGCGTGCTGATTCAGACTTAAGCAGCTACTTCTATTTACCTTATACTTTCAAAAGCAAGGGCATCACTATTAGAACTCGATACCGTACTGAAAATGCTACTCCGTCCGTTAGTCTTTTTAGAGATTCCAATATGGACTACATACGAAGCAAAATAAGTGAATTTACACTCTAAAATACGTCTACACACATCCGTATGTAGTCCATATTGAAATCTCTAAAAAGACATATTTAGAACCGGAGAGAGTAATATACATCTCTATTCATCAAAAAATAAATAAGAAGACATGGACCGTTGGGGAATTATGTTTCATTAGTTATGTTGGGGAGTTATAGTGAGTGCTTCTCCATGTAATCTGATAATAAGACCTGCTATTATGCAGTTACATGATCCGGTTAATTATGTCCACAAGATGCATCTTGTGGAAAACCTCCCACTAAGCCTTGTATGCTTCCTGGTCATGACTTGTTGCTTCAATGGACCATGTATATGTGCTTCTATGTATGATATATGTGGTAGGATGGATATGAGATATGATCATTATATTGTTATGCTGGTTATTGTGATTTGATATGTGGTGCTTCCTGGAGTATATATGGGTGTATATGTGTGGGTGTGGGTGTGTGTGTGCCGTCTATATGTGTTAACTGCAGGGATTATCCAGTAAGCAAACAAACAAACAAAAATCCTGAAAGGTAAGCTGAGAGTTACACTCGGCAACTAGGTGTAAGCCGAGCGACGCACTCGGTTTATATGCCACGTGGCATGATCTCGAATGGCACTACTAGTGTGGAAGTAAGCCGAGCGTTAACGCCAAGCACTCGGCTTACACAGGCAATTTGGCAGCTCCTGGCAGCTCATGTTGGACACATAAGCCAAGCTCTAGGTACTAGACGTATAATGTCCCGTTGGCAAATTGGAAGTCGAGAACTGCCCCGACGACACTCGCTTTCTTTGCAACTATCAGCTACAAGCAAGCTGAGCACCTAGGCGCGCACACTCGGCTTGTCACATGCCACGCGGAAGCACCCGAGACCCACCGTCAGTAATGATGCCGAGTATATCTGGTACTCGGCTTAGATATTAGCCGACAATGGTCCCCCTAACACTCGGCTCATAATAGCTGCCATGTGCCAAGGCCGTAAAGACTCGTGGGCAAAAGTTTCTTTTTCTACACAAAACCTAATAAACAAGCATTTTTTGCATCACCCCTATGGTCTAACTTGGCACAAAAAAAAAGATACAAACACAACGACTACAATAGCAATAATTATTTAGACTCGCTAAAACAAAATTATAACTATTGGGTTGTCTCGCAACAAGCTTATTCTTTATGGCCATTAAGATAGGGTTAAGATGTTAATGATGTCCACATGAAAATCAAAAATTGAAGCACAAAAGAGAGCATCATAAAGCATATAACAAGCCTATTTAAGTCTAACCCTCTTCCTATGCATAGGCACCACATAAGTAAACAAATTATTATGCAAGGAAGAAGAATGAGACATTAATAATCTTAAGATAAGAGAGGTTACTTAGTAACATAAAGATTTATATAACTATACTTGACTCTCTCAAAATAATTACATGTAGGATCGTAATCAAATTCAATACCTTGTGACATCAAATCCACTCTATCATATAAAACATACTCTTCATGATCCACACACTGCAAATTTTATAATCTTGTAAGATAGTGGGATTAACATCAACTAAAGTCTTGACCTCTCCAAACACACATTTATCAAAAAAAATCATAAGATTGACCATTCTCCAAAGTAGTGGGATTCTTTTTACCTAAAGTTGACACTCTTCCAAACCCACTTTCAATAATGTTGCAAATATTACTATAAGTAATAGATTCATAATGAGGCTCAAATAAATTATTGAGATCACAAGAAGCATCATAATTATCTCCCCAATTATGATCATCATAATAAGTAGTATGCATAACAAAATCATCATAAATAGTGCTTACAGGCAAAGTGTCACAATAAAAAGCAATGTTTTCATCAAGTGTATCATCATCGTTGGAGTCATAAAGATTATCATGTCTATCCCAATCATATTTTTCTTTCATAACTTCTTCATTAGTAGGGGGGACTAAAAATAGCATGTTCATCAAACTCATCATCCCCAAGCTTATAGCTTTGTGTATCATTAGCACAATTAATATTCATAGAATTCATACTAATATCATTGCAATCGTGCTTTTCACTCAACAAGTTTATCCCAATAGCCCTTTCTTTTATAATCACTTTATTATTAGCTATTGATTTACAAGATGCAGCAAGTTTGAAAAGATTAGCAAGTGGATGAAGATCCATAACCAATATATTTTAATTTTTAGTTCATGTTTTAGTGTGTCAATGATAAAGATATCATAACTAGGCAAGATAAAAACAAGTAAATAAAGTGTTTGTGCGAAGGCACCTGATTTGGTAGAAGAAGACTCCCCGGTAACGGCGGCAGAAATTTCTTTGCTACTCCCACATGAGTGGTTTCCAAAAGAGGAAGGGTGATGTATATAGCAACAAAGCTTTCCCTCAATTAAGAAGTAAGGTTTATCAAACCAGTAGGAGCTCCTAGACTACCAAGATAAAATCACACACATAAATAAAATAAAATACTTGCACCCAACGAGGCAGGAGGGTTGTCATCCCCTTGTTCTTGCTAGTTACAAGTTAAAAGGTAAATAGTGGAAAGATAATAGTAAAGTAAAACGGTAAAGTAAAGAGAGCAATTTTTGTAGTAGAAAGTTTTTATGGAGAATGGACCAGGGGGCATAGGTTCACTAGAGGTATCTCTCTCGAAAGCAGACAAATGGCATGGTAGAGAAATTACTATTGGGCAATTGATAGAAAAGCAACATTTATAACTATGATTATTCATGGCATAATCTCATATAAGCATTACATCCGTGATAAGTAGATCATTAAACTTACTGACGTCTACTACTATTACTCCATCCCAAAAACGTTATCTAGCATGCATCTCAAGGTTTTAAGTTTACAAAATACAGAGTAACGTTGTAAGCAAGATGACATAATGTAAACAAAAAGAAATCTAGCAATAAGATTAAAACCCGGTGTTTTATTCTTTGTAGCAACACACAATGCGTGTATTCGTCCTTATTGTCACTAGATTAGAGCACCGCAAGATTGAACCTATTACTATGCACCACTCCTTCTCAAGAACTACCCATCTATCTTGGCTAGAAAAGATAAATAATTCAGAAAGCATACATAGGTACTTAATTATACAGTAAAGAAACTTCGAAATATTCTATAATATTCAATGAACAATTCGATTATAAATCCATAATTCATCGGATCCCAACAAACAAACCATATAAATTACATCGGATTGATCCCAATCATACAAAGAAGAAGAGGAACATGGTATTTAAGATCGAAAGGAGAGAGAGAGAACCATCTAGCTACTGCTATGAACCCATAGGTCCTAGAGGAACTACTCACACATCATCATAGAGGCATCATGGTTGATGAAGAGGCCTCCGTCAATGGCTTCCCCATTCGGCAAGGTTCCAGAACCGGGCTCCAGATGGGATCTCTTCGGAACAGTGGTTTGTGACGGCGATAAAATTCTTCTGGAGGCACGACGGATGGTTTCGGTATTTATAGGAATTTATGGCAGTGGGATCAGTTCAAGGCGGTGCTCAAGGACCCCACATGTGTGACGACCCCGGCTTAATCGTGCACTAACCATACACGCAAATGCACACGATCAAGCCTAAGGACTCACTTGAAGATATCTCAACACAACTCTAAAACATAAATAAGTCATACAAGCTTTATATTACAAGCCAGGGCCTCGAGGGCTCGAATACATAGCTCGATGGCATACAAGCGTCAGCGGAAGCATCAGATATCTGAGTACAGATATAATACAGAAACACAGAATAAGCCTTTAAGAAGGCGGGGTAAAATAAAAGCTACGATCGAAAGGCGTAGGCCTCCTGCCTAGGACCCTCCGAACCTACTCTTGGTCGTCGGTCGGCTCCTCATAGTAGTACTCGCCGGGAGGGTAGTAGTAGTAGCCGTCGGCGGGAACAACGGTCTCAGGGGCTCCGTCATCTGGATGCACCAAAAGGGATATGGGGAGAAAAAGAAAGCAAAGCAAACGTGAGTACTCATCCGAAGTACTCAGCAAGCAAGGATCTACACTACATATGCAATATTTTCAAAGGAAGGCTGTATATGTGGACTGGGCTGCAGAAATGCTAGAATAGAGGGAAAAGCCTAGTCCTATCGAAGACTAGCATCTTCAGCATCTTCAGCGGTCTTGCAGCATTAGAAGTGTGCAGATTAGCATAATGTAAAGCAGTAGTAGTGTCATCAACCTCGCCCAGAGATCCTTTCTCGACTCCCTGCGAGAAAGCAATCCCAGAGCCATACTATCTAGTTCTCATCTCAAGTATCCAATTCTAGTTTTACCGATCAAGATACAACTCTGAGTGTCCGTTACCGTAGGATAGGCTATCGATAGATGTTTTCTTCCCTCCAAGGGTGCACCAACTTACCCACCACGCTTGCTTAACTCCGGCTGGACACACTTTTCTGGGTCATGCCCGGCCTCGGCTAAGCAACACGCCGCAACCCGACCGAATAATTAACAGAGAGGTCAGCACGCCGGACTAAACCTATGCACCCGGGGGTCTTGGGCCATCGCCCCGGGAACTCCTGCACGTTGCGAACGCGGCCGAGAGCAGACCTAGCCCCCCTTATACAAGCGCAGGGCGCTACCAGTCCAACTCGGCGCGCGCCGCTCAGTCGCTGACGTCTATTAAGCTCCGGCTGAAGTATACGACACAGAACGCCCATACTATGCCCACGTGATGGTTAGTGCTATCAGGCTAGAGGCCCCTCGGATCAAATATCCAAACCGTTAGTGGATTAGGAGCACGCGGTAACGAGCAGAGACTCACGATCGATGTGACCCCGTTGCCCCGTCTCGAGGACTTGCGGCAAGGGCTAAGAAAGCCCGGCCACGCCTCGTGTTCAACTCTCGGGCACCATCCAGGTACACCCGACTCCACATCTCTCGCAATTAAGCTCGCGCGGGTACCCCTCAGGGCCGACCCGTCTTTAGTAACATGGTTCAGTATAAGGTCACAGTAATCATAGTATCCGTGAGTCTAACACCAAGGGGAACCCTGAGGAATCACCCTCGATGGAATTCCAACTGATGTTATCGTCAAGGTGAACGAAGGAGGAATCACCCTCGAGGTCCACTCTTGAGGAGTTGCACGACCATGTCGTTACCGGGAATGGAGAAGGAGGAATCACCCTCGTTGACCATATCCGATAAACTAACCTACAAGGTTAACATCAGAAGTGCTGACGAGGTATCACCCTCGGCACTTGACAATAAACCAGTAGTGTCGAGCAACTAAGGAGGGAGTGATGTGTTGTGCCGGGGCCTGGTCTTCGATCCCGTTGTTCGGGTCTTCTGATAATCCAGCGGGGCAGTCAGGATAAAGTGGGGGTCTCTGATGAGTCTCTACCCAGCCTATACTAAGCAGTTTAGGATAAGCAGGAAGATAACAAAAGCAGGTTACAATAAATAGGCTATGCAGCAGATATAGGATAACAATGACAGTAGTAACTTCTAATGCAAGCATAAGAGAGAAGAGAATAGGCGATATCGGAATGTTCAAAAAGGGGGGTGCTTGCCTGGTTGCTCTGTGGCAAAGGCAAGGTCGTCAACGGTGTCGTCGGGCTCCTGAACTGCATCGGTCTCTGGGACGACGTCGGTGTCGGGGTCTAACGAGAGAGAAGTGGGGGAGGAAACAAATAAATACACAGCAAATAATGCAACACGGAGCATGCTATGCCTAGGATGCAGTGCAGGGTTGCCTAAAGATGCATCTAGGTCATTTTAGTTATTTTAGTATTAATGTGGGATTTATTAACCGGTATGTATGCACTATTCATCTGCCGGAATCGGGCTAGAAATTACGGGTTCTCCTACGTAGGGGGTTCCGACATGGAAACAGACGACACGATCAAATTCATCTCGTCGTTCTGAGCAACTTTCATGTACGAAGTTTTTCGATCCGAGCTACGGTATATTTATTATGAATTTTCAAAGATTAAATCATTTTTTGAAATTTATTTATTTTAACAGAAAAGGGATTATGACATCAGCATGACTAAAGGATGATGTCAGCGGTCAACAGAGACGCTAACTAGGTCAAACCTAACTTGTGGGTCCAGTGGGACCCACATGTCAGTCTCTGTTATTTTAACAAAGTTTAAATTAAACTTAGTAGGCTAATTAGAGGAGTGGGCCCCAGGTGTCAGTGAGTGATTAGGTTAACCTAATTATTTTTATTTATAAAATGTTTTAATTAAACTAAATAACAGAGGGGCCCACATGTCAGTGGCTGGGGCTGCCCAGTCAGCACGTTGACTGGGTCAACCCAGTCAACGGGGCCCCCCGGACCCACTGGTCTGCGACCCAGGGGCGGGGCCCACTGCGCCACGTCGGAGTCGGCGCCGGAAACAGCTCTGGCGACCATTTGCGTGGCGGCCGATCGCCGGAGTGCGTCGGAATCGCGCTAGGGAGCATCATTTGGCGCTTGGCTGGGTTCTTTCGAACGGCCTCTCGACGCCGCGTCATTTTGTGGTGGTGGTCGGAGCTGGGGTGGCCGGAAACGGCAGTGGCGAGCGGTGGAGCGGACGCCGGATTTCGGACGTCGACGGATCCGGCGCTGCACGGCACGGAAAGGCACGCTAGGGTCCTCGTTGGACTCGCACGAGCTCCAATAGCTCGATGCGGGGTTTGGCTGCGCGTGACGGCGACGATGGCCATGGTCCACAGCGCGATGCGGAGATTCCTTAAAGCATATACGAAGTTGCGACACATGGAAGACGTCGTGGATATGTGAGAATTGTGGTGGCAACTCCAATTTATATGCCACCTGTCCACGTCTGGCAACAATGCGAAAGGGGCCAATGTAGCGTGGAGCTAGCTTGCCCTTGATTCCGAAACGATGGGTGCCCTTCATAGGAGTGACACGAAGATAGGCTTGATCACCTGGTTGATAAGTTAAACCCCATCGTTTGCGATCATAGTTGCTCTTCTGGCGGTCCTGAGCCGCCTTGAGATTTTCTTGGACAATACGGATTTGTTCTTCGGCGTGTTGGATAATGTCCGGTCCCACGAGAGGTCGTTCCCTAGTTTCTGACCAATTCAAAGGGGTTCGACACTTACGTCCGTAAAGCACTTCGAAGGGGGCCATTTTCAAGCTGGCTTGATAGCTGTTGTTATAAGAGAATTCGGCATACGGGAGAGATTCTTCCCACTTCTTGCCAAAGGATATAACACAAGCTCGAAGCATATCTTCAAGCACTTGATTTACTCGTTTAACTTGGCCTTGGGATTGTGGATGATATGCTGAACTCCAGGTAATATGAGTTCCCATGGCTTCTTGGAAACTTTCCCAGAATTTGGAAGTGAAAAGACCGTCACGTTCGAACTGATCTCCTTCGGAATACCGTGGAGTGAAACGATTCTGGAGATATAAAGCTCTGCTAACTGACTAGAAGTAATAGTCTCCTTGACGGGCAGAAAGTGTGCAACTTTGGAAAGTTGGTCGACGACGACAAGAATAGCATCGTGACCCTTCTGTGATTTGGGAAGACCAGTAATGAAATCCATTTGCACTTTATCCCATTTCCACAGAGGAATAGGAAGTGGTTGAAGAATTCCAGCAGGCTTCTGATGTTCTGCCTTCACGCGACGGCAAACGTCACATTCAGCAACATATCGAGCAATATCCTGCTTCATTTTAGACCACCAGTACCTTTGACGAAGATCACGATACATCTTGGTGCTACCCGGATGGATAGACAGCGGTGTATCATGTGCCTCCTTCATAACTTTGTCAGTCATAAGTTCAAAGCGATGTACCACAATGCGATCTCTGAAATACAAGGTTCCGTCTTCAGCAATCGAGAAATCCCTGTACTTTTCAAGGTGAAGCTCCTACTTCATCAGATCAATTTCAGCATCTTTAACTTGCGCAATCTTGACAGCTTTCTCAAGATCTGCTTTTACCACAAGGTTATTAAGAGAACCCTGCGGAACGATACAGAGGTTCAACTTGCGCAGTTCTTCATAAAGATGGGGTTGAGCTTGCTTAACCATAAGGTTGTTGCAGTAAGACTTGCGGCTCAAGGCATCAGCCATCACATTGGCCTTGCCAGGGGTATAAGAAATACCACAGTCATAGTCCGTAATTGTTTCCAACCATCGCTGTTGACGGAGATTAAGTTCCGGCTGAGTGAACAAATACTTCAAGCTTTGATGATCAGTATATATCTCACACCGGTTACCAAGGAGATAGTGTCGCCACTGCTTCAAAGCATAGATCACAGCAGCAAGTTCGAGGTCATGCACTGGATAGTTTTCTTCATGCGGGCATAATTGCCGCGAAGCATATGCAATTACCCTTCGTTCTTGCATTAGGACACAGCCTAATCCTTGACGAGAGGCGTCGCAAAAGATTACAAAGTCTTTGCGGGAATCTGGAGGAGCAAGCACTGGAGCAGAGGTTAGCTTGTCCTTGAGGGTCTGGAAACTTTCCTGACATTTATCTGTCCACTCAAACTTAACGCCTTTGTGAAGCAGATTAGTCAGGGGCTTGGCAATCTTGGAAAAGTTCTCGATGAATCGGCGGCAATAACTTGCAAGTCCGAGAAAACTTCTCAACTGCTTGGCATTCTTCGGAGGAGTCCAGTCAAGAATAGCCTGAACACGCTCCGGGTTAACGGCGATACCGTCCTTGGAAATCACATGTCCAAGGTAGGTTACTTCAGAAAGTCAGAATTCACATTTGGAGTACTTGGCATACAACTTGTGTTCTCGAAGCCTCTCCAAAATAAGGCGAAGATGTTCAGCATGTTCTTCCTTATTCTTAGAATAAACTAGAATATCATCCAGATAAACCACGATGAACTTGTCGAGGTAATCCATGAAGATATAATTCATTAAGCTGGAGAACGTAGCTGGAGCATTCGTTAGGCCAAAGGACATGGCAGTGTATTCATAAGAGCCATAGCGAGTAACGAAGGCAGTCTTCGGAATATCCTCTTCGCGGACACGGATCTGGTGATAACCCAAACTCAAATCGAGTTTAGAGAACACCGAAGATCCAGCAAGTTGATCATATAAATCATTGATCCGGGGAAGTGGATATTTATTCTGAAGGGTTGCCTGGTTGATAGAACGGTAATCTTGGACCAGCCTATTCGTACCATCTTTCTTCTTGACAAAGAGAGAAGGTGCTCCCCAAGCAGAGGAACTAGGGCGGATGAAACCCTTCTTAAGTGACTTGTCGATTTCTTCCTTAAGCTCGAGAAGGTGGTGTGGAGGCATCTTATAAGGACGCTTCGCAATAGGAGTGGTGCCAGGCTTCAAGTCGATAACAAACTCGACAGCTCTAGCAGGGGGTATTCTTGGAAGTTCTTCTGGAAAAACATCCTGGAAGTCACAGACGACTGGAGTGTTTTCGATCCCCTCAAGCGGAGAAGGGTTTAACGCATTCAAGGCATAAATTTGAGCTTCGGCGTTCTGAGTGATATGAGCATGATAATTCACTATCTCATCTGATGGGTGCAAGAGGTGTACAACTTTAGTGGCACGATTGATTGAGGCGTAGTGAGCCTTCAACCAATCCATTCCCAAAATAAGGTCAATTTTGGAAGATTTCAGAATGATGGGAAATGCCCGAAACTTCAACTTATGAATCTCAATAGTGACTTCGGGACTGAATAGGGTGGCTTGGCACTGACCCGCAGGAGTGTTTACTGCTAATGGTTGGTGCATCTTTTCATATTAATGCCATGCATGAATGCAAATTCTTTTGACATGAATGAATGCGATGCTCCTGAATCAAATAAAACAGATGCGGGTACTGAGTTAACAGGAAGGGTACCCATCACAGTAGCTGGCTGCTCTGGGTCTTCACCCATGTTGACATGATAGGCCTGCCCACGACCATAAGAAGGTCTGGCATTGTTGTTACGCTGCTGAGGAATTCCACGGCCAATACCATGGCCAGCTGAAGGAAGAGCTAGCTGATTCTGACCCTGAGAACAGTCTCTGGCACGGTGACCTGGCTGGCCACACTTGAAGAAAAGTCCACTGTCTGGACGGGGTGCAGGAGCTCGAGGTGGTGGAGCTTGAAGAGGCTGCCGCGGTGGTGGAGGAGGCAGACGAGGTGCAGCGTAAGCAGGTCTGTACACTGGGGCTATTGGACGGTACATGCTCTGTGGAATCCAGATGCGTCGCTTCTGGGAAGACGAGCCCGAAGATGAGCCCGCTTCACGGGTGCGTCTGGTTGCTTCCTTGTGCTTCTTCAGACCAGTCTCGACCATGATAGCCTTATTCACCAAGGTGGCGAAGTCGGGAAAATCTTGGATGAGCAGAGATAACTGAATGTCATGGTGCAACCCTTCACGAAACTTCTCCTGTCTACGAGCATCAGTGGGGATGTCTTCTTCAGTGTAGCGAGACAAGTCAAGGAACTCTCGCTGATAGACTTCTACAGTCTTTTTGCCTTGAACGAGGCTACGGAACTCGGCCTTCTTCCGAGCTATAACTGCTTGAGAAATATACCGGGCACGAAAAGCAGCTTTGAAGTCCACCCAGGTGACGACAGTTCCAGGAGGCAGGGTCTGTCGGTGAGTGGCCCACCATTGTGCTGCGGGACCCTTCAGGAAGTATGTCGCGAAGGTGACATAGCTGGCAGGGGCGACATCAGCGGACTCCATCTCATGGAAGATGTCACGCAGCCAGTCATCGGCATCCAGCGGATTAGCTGTGTTGCGGAAGAACGATGGGTTGAGTCGCACAAACTCTGGCAGTGTGATTGAGGGTGGCTGCTGGTTGGCATTGGGACGAGGGAACTGCTCCATAATCCCCGTCATGAACTGACGGTTGAGTTCAAATTGTTGCATCATAGCTGCCATATAGTCAGGCGGTGGCGGCGGTGGTGGATTGTTATCAGCCATCCTGCCCAATTCAACAGGGGTAGTTTAGCAATAGCTTTTGCGAGTGTTTAGCAATAAACCGGATGTAACACGACGATATTTAAATAGTTTAGCAGATGCTTAACAGTAGTCATTTAAGACATACAGATCCATACATAGTCGGTTACAATCGGACAGCATAACGGCGCAAATTCAAAAGCTAGACATGCTAGGCGGCACGCAGGCACAAGGTAAGGAAGTACACAACGAGACATAGCAAAGGCTACATCAACGTCGGAGAAAACCACTGAAACGGACCATCAGGACAGCCTCCCCAGAACTTAGCATAGATACGAACATCAGCATAGTACTGCTCCTGGTTGAACTCGCGGTATACCTCGTAGACCATGTACTCGGGGTACCAGCGGTAACCCAGTCTGGTCAGGAGGGCGATCAGGACAGCTGGAAACCTAGGGGCATCACGAGCCCAAGTGCGAAGCACAAGCTGGGTCGTAGGGCGTGGTGGAAACAGACGATCCATCTGAAATAAAGAAGTTCAGGGTTGTCATACGACGACGAGAAATATAACAGATCTTGGAGAGAAAGGTTAAACAAAACAATGGAAAGGAAAATTCTTATCAGACTAATCAGATCAATGACAGGGAAATCGCACAGATATCCTGCTCTCCGAGAGGATGGGATTTACGAGGTCCTAAGTGTCGGCGTTAGTAAAAAATTTAATCCGAATAGACGAGAGATCAGAGTCCAAGAGTAAAGACGAGGAATAAAAGATCCTAATACCACCCAATTGGCGACGTGGGCCCGTAAGCCACACAGCCAAGTTAGTAAAACAGTTTTCGGTTACTAGACTCAACTTCGGCCAAGGAATTGGAAAGGGGGATTTCTAGAGGCAGTCGGCTCTGATACCAACCTGTGACGACCCGGCTTAATCATGCACTAACCATACACGCAAATGCACATGATCAAGCCTAAGGACTCACTTGAAGATATCACAACACAACTCTAAAACATAAATAAGTCATACAAGCTTTATATTACAAGCCAGGGCCTCGATGGCTCGAATACATAGCTCGATGGCATACAAGCGTCAGCGGAAGCATCAGATATCTGAGTACAGATATAATACAGAAACACAGAATAAGCCTTTAAGAAGGCAGGGTAAAATAAAAGCTACGATCGAAAGGCGTAGGCCTCCTGCCTAGGACCCTCTGAACCTACTCCTGGTCATCGGTCGGCTCCTCGTAGTAGTACTCGCCGGGAGGGTAGTAGTAGTAGCCGTCGGCGGGAACAACGGTCTCAGGGGCTCCATCATCTGGATGCACCAAAAGGGATATGGGGAGAAAAGGAAGCAAAGCAAACGTGATTACTCATCCGAAGTACTCAGCAAGCAAGGATCTACACTACATATGCAACATTTTCAAAGGAAGGCTGTATATGTGGACTGGGCTGCAGAAATGCCAGAATAGAGGGGAAAGCCTAGTCCTATCGAAGACTAGCATCTTCCGCGTCTTCAGCGGTCTTGCAGCATTAGAAGAGTGCAGATTAGCATAATGTAAAGCAGTAGTAGTGTCATCAACCTCACCCAGAGATCCTTTCTCGACTCCCTACAAGAAAGCAATCCCAGAGCCATACTATCCAATTCTCATCTCAAGTATCCAGTTCTAGTTGTACCGGTCGGGATACAACTCCGAGTGTCCGTTACCGCAGGACAAGCTATCAATAGATGTTTTCTTCCCTGCAAGGGTGCACCAACTTACCCACCACGCTCGCTTAACTCCGGCCGGACACACTTTTCTAGGTCAAGCCCGGCCTCGGCTAATCAACACGCCGCAACCCGACCGAATACTTAACAGAGAGGTCAGCACGCCGGACTAAACCTATGCACCCGGGGGTCATGGGCCATCGCCCCGGGAACTCCTGCATGTTGCGAACGCGGCCGAGAGCAGGCCTAGCCCCCCTTATACAAGCGCAGGGCGTTACCAGTCCAACTCGGCGCGCGCCGCTCAGTCGCTGACGTCTATTAAGCACCGGCTGAAGTATACGACGCAGAACGCCCATACTGTGCCCACGTGATGGTTAGTGCTATCAGGCCAGAGGCCCCTCGGATCAAATATCCAAACCGTTAGTGGATTAGGAGCGCACGGTAACGAGCAGAGACTCACGATCGATGTGACCCCATCGCCCCGTCTCGAGGACTTGCGGCAAGGTCTAAGAATGCCCGGCCACGCCTCGTGTTCAACTCTCGGGCACCATCCAGGTACACCCGACTCCACACCTCTCGCAATTAAGCTCGCACGGGTACCCCTCAGAGCCGACCCGTCTTTAGTAACATGGTTCAGTATAAGGTCACAGTAATCATAGTATCCGTGAGTCTAACACCAAGGGGAACCCTGAGGAATCACCCTCGATGGAATTCCAACTGATGTTATCGTCAAGGTGAACGAAGGAGGAATCACCCTCGAGGTCCACTCCTGAGGAGTTGCACGACCATGCCGTTACCGGGAATGGAGAAGGAGGAATCACCCTCATTGACCATATCCGATAAACTAACCTACAAGGTTAACATCAGAAGTGCTGACGAGGTATCACCCTCGGCACTTGATAGTAACCCAGTAGTGTCGAGCAACTAAGGAGGGAGTGATGTGCGGTGCCGGGGCCTGGTCTTCGATCCCGTTGCTCGGGTCTTCTGATAATCCAGCGGGGCAGTCAGGATAAAGTGGGGGTCTCTGATGAGTCTCTACCCAGCCTACTTTTAATTTTAGTTACGGGTTCTACTACGTAGGGGGTTCCGATATGAAAATAGACGACACGATCAGATTCGTCTCGTCGTTCTGAGCAACTTTCATGTACAAAGTTTTTCGATCCGAGCTACGGTTTATTTATTATGAATTTTCAAAGATTAAATCATTTTTTAAAACTTATTTATTTTAATAGAAAATGGATTATGACATCAGCATGACTAAAGGATGACATCAGCGGTCAAAAGAGACGCTGACTAGGTCAAACCTGACTTGTGGGTCCAGTGGGACCCACATGTCAATCTCTGTTACTTTAACAAAATTTAAATTAAACTTAGTAGGCTAATTAGAGGAGTGGGCCCCAGGTGTCCGTGAGTGATTAGGTTAACCTAATTATTTTTATTTATAAAATGTTTTAATTAAACTAAATAACAGAGGGGCCCACATGTCAGTGGCTGGGGCTGCCCAGTCAGCACGTTGACTGGGTCAACCCAGTCAACGGGGCCTCCCGGACCCACTGGTCAGCGACCCAGGGGCGGGGCCCACTGCGCCACGTCGGCGTCGGCGCCGGAAACAATTCCGGAGACCATTTGCGCGGCGGCCGATCGCCGAAGTGCGTCGGAATCGCGCTAGGGAGCATCATTTGGCGCGTGGCTGGGTTCTTTCGAACGGCCTCTCGACGCCGCGTCGTTCTGTGGTGGTGGTCGGAGCTGGGGTGGCCGGAAACGGCGGTGGCGAGCGGCAGAGCGGACGCTGGATTTCGGACGTCGACGGATCCGGCGCTGCACGGCACGGAAAGGCACGCTAGGGGCCTCATTGGACTCGCACGAGCTCCAGGAGCTCGATGCGGGATTTGGCTGCGCGTGACGGCGACGATGGCCATGGCAGCGAGCTCGTCGGCGGCAGCGGGTTCGGGCGCAAGCGGTGCAACGGCTACGGCGCGAGTTAGGGAGCCTAGAGGGCAGAGGAGGGAAGTAGCTCACCTAGCGGCACGCACGTATGGCCGTTGGTGGGTTAGTAGCTGCAGAACGTCGGTGGGAAGAAAGGGATCGCCGGCGACCCGAGGAAGAAGACGGCGCGTGCGGGCGACGTAGAGCTTCTCGACTCCCTCCAGCGGCTCTAGAAGACGTGGCGGTCCTCCCAGGCACGAGTAGTCGGAGCAGAGAGGCCGCTGGCCACGGCGGTGGCGAAGCGTGGCGATGGTGGCGCTCGGGCGCCGTTGAATCTGAGGGAGAGAGGGGACGATCGAGCGAGGGAGAGAGGGGGGGAATGGGCGAGGAGGACCAGGGGGATGGCTCGGGGCTTGGGCCTTATCCCCTCGACGGCAGGGCGTCGATGGCCGTCGCCGTGTCGACGCGCGGCCGGCGCGCGCGCGCTTGTCCACGGGCGAGCCGGCACGCAGGGGAGAGAAGAGGGAGATGGGCCGGGTGGGCCGGTTTTCGGGGCACTGTGCACTTAGGCCCAGTGCACAGTGCCTCGTTTCTTTTTATTTTTTGTTTCTTTATTTTCTTTTCTATATTGGTAATTGTTAGGCCACTTTTGCACTTTTGTAAAATGTGAGACTTGGCCCAAATATTACAATGCATTATAACCTTTCACCAAAAACTAGTTTGGAGAAAATATGATTTCATTTGGATTTGATTTAATTATAGTTGAATTAAATACTTCTGTTTTAGTGTTATTTCATGTTGTTAGAATCATTTAGCCAACTTATTTATCATTGTTTATATTTTTATAATTGCTTCTGGATTATTTGCTACTTATTAAACATTTTTCCAATAATGTTTGACCAAATTTATTTTGCACTTTTGAATTTGAGTTGATTTCAGATAAGTATTTGAATTGTTTTGAATAACCACTATGACTAGGCACTGCAAATGAAGATGACTTAGCATATTTAGCAGAGTGTCACCACCTGGCCGCGCCAGTGTCCATATGGCTGGCTCGTGGGTCCTCTCGACGGCTCCCGAAGCTTCAAGTGTTTTTGTTGCCCAAAAAAATTGTGTTAAATTGGCAATGTATTTTGACCTCTGTAGATATTGATTTCCTGCAAAACCAAAAACAAACAAATAACAGAAACTATCACATGGCACTAAATTAATAGGTTAGTCCAGAAAAATATATAAAATGATAATATAAGTATATAAAATTGATAATATAATAGCATTAAATAATCAAAAATTATATATACATTTGAGACGTATCTGAGACGTGGACTCCTCTTTTTTTACCCCTCCATGCTTATCGACGAGATTGATGACGAGGTGAGGAGGGGGGAGGAGACCGCTGCCTGCGACTTTGGGTGTGGATGGGCGTGGTGGAGAAGCTCAAAACCAGAGGGATTCTATAGTTGGAGGAGCCATGGGAGACGGGAACGCCGAGAATGCACTTCCCAGGGCTCAACATCATGGAGGAAGCGTTGCCGCAATGGGGGAAGCTTGGCATGCTGGGTCATCCCGTGTTCATCCACCTTGACCACGTGGTGGACTTCACTTGGCCCACCGGACAGCATCCCGGGCAGCGAGATGAGCGATGATAGTGGTATAAGCGGGCTTCCGTCAGAGGATGGGGTGGTGCCGCAGTGGCCGGGAAGATGGGGATACAGGTGGTTCCTCAGCTATGAGGACAGAGATTTCCTGTCGCCGCCCCCACGGCAATCACCGCACTCGCGATTGAGATTCCCGGATGCGGGTGACAGTGGAAGTGGTGCAGGCGAACCTACGACAGTGGGGCGGGCTATTGACGGGCTAGCATTGGCCTGCAGCAAGCCGGGGGTGATCGTCAGCGGCTGGAGGGAGGGAGGGGGCCGGAAACGACGGCGGTGGTCGGAGGCATGCGGGCTAGCCGGCGGGAGAGGTTCCGCTGCTCATTGATGTTGTTGCGGTGGATGGCACCTTTCCGGTTGTGGACCCATTGGTCGGGTCTTATGGCGCCCCCATCCTCTTTGGTCAGCGACAGGACGGGGCAGCGAATACCACGGGCCAGGAAGGGAATGGATTGGGAGCTCAAGCGGGGGTGGCTACAGAGGTGTTTAGCTCTGTTCGTGAAAGCCTTCCCTCCCTGAACCTCGATGGGCATGTACTGTCGAATAGGATGGTGCAGCAAGATAAAGAGGGGCAAGGCAAGAAGAGGAAGGGGGGACGATGTGCACCGGAGCGGTGGGTAACGTGCATGGTTGTTTTTATGCAAGGGCACCCATTGGTGCATGCACTCCGCTGCCGGTGGGCCAGGGCGACGAGGGCTTGGCAAGCCCCCTCCAAGTTGCTGAGTTGGTGACACGGGATTGCTACGTGGCTCCGAAGGGGTGCGTCTATATCTCTCCTTTAGCAAGTCTATCTTCCGACCCGCTGAAGGGGCGAGCGAGCTGGGCTGGCCCACAAGCGCGGGATGCCACAACCTCTTTTTCATGTTTTTTTACGTTTTCTGTTTTCCTTTTTAATTTTAATTTTGTACTTTTGTTTATACTTTAAAATATTCTAAATATATATATATATTATAAAAAACACTCTTCAAAAAAAATTTGAAAAAATGTTGAACAAGTATTTGGAAAATGTTGAACAAGTATTTGAAAAAATGTTGAACAAGTATGTAAAAAAATGTTGAACAAGTATTTGAAAACATATTGATTATATATATATATATAAATATAAATATTACAATTATTTAAAAATGTTGAACAAGTTTTTGAAAAAATGTTGGTCATGTATATAAGAATGTAGATTGAAATAAAACAACCAAAAAAAGAAAAGAAAAAGAAACCAAAGGAAAAGGAGAAGGAAAAAAACCCTAAAGAAACAAATGAAAAACCAGAAGAAGAAAAAAAAATGTTGAACAAGTGTTTGAAAATAGTTAATCAAGCATTTGGAAAATGTTAAATGTCTATGGAAAAAATGTTGACCATGTATTAAAAAACTATTGATCTTTTTAAAAAATGTTAAAAATGTATACAAGAAAACCCATTTTTTGAAAACCAGTAAAACTTGTATTTGAAAACAGAGAAAAACGAAGAAAAAAAGATAAAAGACAAAAAAACAGTCCACACGAGACATGTGATCGAATCCCCCCGCCCGCGCGAGAAGGTATCGTCTTGCTTGAAGCGAGAAATAGCTGGGCCTCACTCTCCACACCGGAGCTCGGTAGGAGAGGGGACAGGCCCGATTGAAAGGGTAATGGATTGCGCTGTGGACTGGGACGGTGACCCGCCACCCGACAGGCCCATGACCGAGCAAGCAGAGGCGGCCCAAAATAGAAGCTTTGACCAAGAGGCAGAAATGTCGCGGCTCCGGAGCCAAGCGAGGACCAGGCAGATCCACTACGCCTCTTGGTCATCATCTGTTCCGCCCCTCTTGCCCTCAAAAGAAAAAAAAAATCTGTTCCGCCCCTCTTCACAGCTCTGATGCCCGTCGGTGAGCAGGAGCCAGGAGGGACGCCCGGTGGAGAAGCTCTCCAAGCATAGGAGCAGAAGGCTGGCGGGCAAACGAACCGCTGGGTGGTCGACAATGGACAAAGGTCCAACTGGTGCTGTTTATGATTGAGCACATTGACGACTGCTTGGTTGGTGCACAAGCACAATCAATCTTCCCCAAGAACGGTAGCAGCAGATGGAGGTCCCAGTTTAAGTTTATCTCCAATTTGGGGTGGCTGCCGTCTTGGATATGATGCTGTGCAGGTACCCCAGCCCTGCGTCCACCACATTGCCGATCCTGCGCTCATCCGGTAGGAAGAGGTACATTGAGTATCACATGTCGCCGGCCGCAGCGCATTGGCTGTGCTTGTATGCGAACATGGGTAAGTCGTCTCCTTGAACCCGTCCACCGGCAGGCATAATGCATCAACTGTGTCAAACGCGGCTGCCGTCCAGCCAGCGAACGTGCGTACGGGTGTCTCGAAAATATTCTCAAATTCTTTGTGATCCTTATAGGTACACCGGGCGGAATGTGAATGAGTCCGAAGGCCAGGGCAAGCTTCTCACTATGCTGAAACACCTCTGATTCTTTCTCTTCTTCGTCAACATCATAAAGTGAATATTGTGTGTCTGGCATGTACCCAGAAGCTTGCATTTGTTTTCTAAGCTTGGCTAGTAACGCCCGGATCTCACTATTCATCTCATGTTTGGTGTCCTTGGCATGGAAAACATGCACGCCATTTTTCCAAGTGATCCAGCTGCACCCTGGGTCTTTCTTGATTCCGGCATCTTTCATCTCCTTCCTTACATTAGTTGCTTCTGCCCACCTGGACAAGTTCAGAAGATTCATTAAATCGACAGTATGAATTGTGTGCTAGTGCATTGATTGTAAGGCTAAATTAAGTTCCAAAGAATGGCACAATCTGGCATATATCTCATCAAATGTTTAAAAAGGTACTAAAATATTGTTTTGTTATTTCCCCAGCATAGTGCTTTGGTTAATATGTGAAAATTGCAGATGTATGTGTCAGCAATGAGCTTAAGCTCACTTATAGGAGATGTGTTAATGATACGCTTCATGCGCATGCGACTAGAGTTGGTTCAAAGCATGTAACTGTCTCTGATACGGAAGAAAACCTGTTCAGTTGTACCAGTCCTTTAGGACTTATAACGTAAAATCTTTTTATAATATGGTTAATTACGGAAGCTACTCAACCGCTCTTGTCCTAAATAATTCTCCAATGTCCTCTCCCAGAAACAAAGCAGGGCCAGTTCAATCGTTTCAGTTGATGAAGGCAGCTTCCAAGCTAGGAGGTCATGCCAACGTTTTTGGGTTAGAGGCAACAGTCTGCAGTGCATGGAGGCTGCCTCCAAGAGGGAGAGAGAGACGGAGAGCTTATAAGCAGTAAAATGCATACATTGTGGATGCTCAAATAGGCCAAGAGATAAGAGCAGATAGTTTAATATGTTTCACTTTTTTTCGCGAATACGCAAAGCTTGCGTATCATTTCATTGATAGAAGAAGTTAAGAGAAAATACAAGCGGTGGTACAACACATGACACGAACGCAGAGGCGTATACATGGTGCACAGAGCAGGAGACATGGGATGCTCAACCCAGATAGAGACACAACACAGCTAAACTCGTCGCCCTGGAGGCAACCCAAACCAAACCAACATGACGACCAACATCTCTAAATCCATTGTCGAGGACACCGCGAACAAGCAAGGCAGCGCCTTCACGAAGGAGAACGACGCCGAGACACCGTCGCCGCCCGATCCGAATAACCAGATCTAGGGTTTCCCCTGCTGCTCGAAGAGGGGCACAGATGACGACCATGGCAGCGCCTCCAAAAAGGGGACAGCACCCGCAGGCGTCGCCGCTGCCAGCATTGAAAGGTCGAGCAAGGATTTCTCCTTGGCCAGAGTCTGAGCAATCCCAAGCCGTCGGAGCAAAATTCAGAGAAGAGAAAGCCAAGTCGTCAGTTCAGACTGCCACCGCAGGAAGAGGAGCTATGCCCGCTGCCAAAGGAGGCATCGAACTTCGCCGGACGTGTGAGCTACAGATCAGGCGGAATGGTGGATATGAAGGTGGGCGAGGTTGGGCGGCTGGGTGGAAGGAGAGGTGGCATAGGGGAGGCGAAGGTGGCCGAAGACCCGTACGACCAAGGATCTGGAAAGGACCGCAGATCCAGGCCGCCGGGACCGGAGCGGCAGGACGCCGACGCGCCAAAGGAGCCGGAAGAAAACGCAACTCTAGGGACGCACCGAAGCCGGAGTCGCGCCGGGATGGACGCCGGCCAACAAAGGACAACTGCAGGGAGTGGTTGCGGAGGTACCAAGATGCCGCCAAGCCGAAGGAGCTGGATGGGACGCAGCTCACGCGGGAGGGCCAGATCTAGAACCGCGTCGGCCGACCATGGACATGGACAGGGGAGGAACACGCAAGTCCAAGAACGGCAGGGCGAAGCCGCACCTGCAGGGTGGGATGCGTGCGAGAGGAACGCACGCCAGCCGCGCTCCCGGCCGGGCGCGCTGCCCCCGCCGGGTAACCAAACCACCGGGACCCGTAGCTCGGGGAGGGGGGAGGGGCGGACGCCGCAGTGCCGATGGAGGGGGGGGGGCGAGTCGGAGGAGACTCAGGGGCCCGGCGCGGCCGCGCCGGCCAGCCCTCCGGCGCCGCGACACGGGGATGGGCGGAGGTGGATGGGGACGGGGGGTTGCAAGACCTGAAGGGGGGCGCGTCAGGGAAGAACAGCCCCGCCACCACCATCCCAGGGCCCGGCGCGGCTTCGCCGGCCGGCCCTCCGGTGGCGGCGGCACGGGAGTGGGCGGATTCGGGGAACGGGCGGCGGCTGCTAGGGTTCCCCCGGGTCGCCCGAAGCGGGCGACGCGGGGGTCGGGGTCGGGGAAAACCAATCGCAGTGAGCAATTTTAGAATTGACAAAATTTAACCATGAAGAAGACTTATGGCATTGATTTATGGCAGTATTTCTCACAGCGTCAATATCACCATGAACACCTAAGAGAAATTCAGTATGAGTAAGGTAGTTACTCTTACCTGCCAGATGATGCGAGCATGTTGGAGAGCAGCACGTGATTGCCAGAGTCCTGAGGGTCAAGTTCAAACAATTTCTCAGCTGCAATCTTTCCCAGCTCGGCCTTCCCATGCATCTTGCATGCCCCAAGTAGTGCTCCCAAAGACAAATGGAAGGTCTCATTGGCATCCTCTGTATAATCTCATAAGCTCGCTCTTCCATTCCTGCACGCCCAAGCAAATCAACCACGCAAGCATAGTGCTCAGTCCGTGGTTCTATCCCAAACCTCTCCCTCATTGTCTCAAACAACTCATAGCCTTCCTTGGTTAAACCTCCTCTACTGCAGGCTGTGATCACATTTACAAGTGTGATGTAGTTAGGTGCTGTCTCTCCACTCGCTATCATATCACTGAACACCGCAAGTGCGTTTATAGCATCACCGATGTTGGCATACCCTCCAATCATCGCATTCCATGTGACAAGGTTCCGCTGTGGCATATCCAAAAAGACATGTTCAGCATCTTCAACACCCCCGCACTTGCCGTACATGTCAACCAATGCACTTGAAACAAAAATGTTTGCATCGATGCAAGAGCGTACGGCAACCGCATGCAGAGCACAGCCAAGGTCAAGGCCCAGCAGGCCTGCACATGTAGTGAGCACACTGGAGACCATGAAGTCAGTAGGCTCTTCCCCTCCCCGGCACTCCTCGCGCCCAGGTACACAGCAAAAGCATCCTCCTCTACCCCATTCTGTGCATATGCAACAACCATGGAACACCATGACACACTGTTCCTGACTCGCATCGCATCAAACACCATCTTTGCCTTGTCAGCTCATCGGCACTTCCCATAGAAATCAACCATTGCATTCGACACTGAGGCATCCTTGTCAAAGCCACACTTGACCACGAAGCCATGGAATTGTGCCCCAAGCAACAGGAGCATCGCCCCGGCACACGCATTGAAGAAGGCACAAACGGAGACGACATTCGGCATCCCGCCAGCCTTCTGGAGTCCAAAGTAAGCCCGGACCGTCTCAAGGGGCCGGCCATCGAGCACGGCGTTGGTCATGACCGCGTTCCACGCCACCACGCTTCTGTTAGGCATTTCCTCAAACAGGCGGCGAGCCAGGGCAAGGCGGCCGGTCTTGAAGTACATGTCCAGCGCGGCGCACCAGACGAAGGCGTCGGCGGGGAGGTAGCCGAACCTAATGGAGAGCGCGTGTATCTGCGGACCAAAGGCGGCGGCGGAGGCGGAGGGGGAGGCGGCGGCCTTGAAGGCGGAGGGGAAGGTGAAGTCGTTGGGGCGGAGGCCGAGGCGGAGCATGGCGGCGAAGGCGGAGAGGGCGGGCAGCGAGCGCGCGTGCTGCGCGGCGCCGGAGATGAAGGCCGTGAACGATACGACCGTGGGACACGAGGGCGGCGGCGGCGGCCGCGGGGAGGTCGAGCTTGGAGTAGAGGTTGACGAGGTGCGCGCAGATGAAGGGAGGGATGCCCGGCGACAGCAGCCTGAGGGCGCGCGCGTGGGCGGCACGGCCGAGCCGCGCGGACCGCGACGCGATCGCGGCCTCCACCGCCGCCGCCAGGAGCTGCGGGTCGGCCGCCGTCGCCATGGCCGCGCGCATTTGCGTGTTGAGTTGGGCTTTTTTTTTTGTTTTTCGCGCGAGCGTTGTTGAGTTGAGCGCTCTAAACCTTTGGATGCGGATCGATTTCCTTTGGTTTTTCTCTCTTCATTTTTTTCTTTTTATTTTTCTTCATTTTTTTCGAAAAAATGTTGACTTCTTTGAATACACGCTTAACGTTTTGCTTATACACGCTGAACATTTTTTAGATACATGTTGAATTTTTTGTTTGAATACATGTTGAACATTTATCAAATGCACATTCAATATTTTTTATATACAAGTTGAAAATTTTCAAATACGGAGTACATGTTTAACATTTTCTAAATACATGATGATTTTTTCTTCATAATAACTGTTAATATTTTATCAAATGCACATTGAACTTTTGAAATACAAGGTGAGTATTTTTAACACACATTGAACATATTTCATAAATGCAAACATGCGAAACATTTTTAAGTGCTACAAACATTTATTAAATGTGAAGAAAGTTTTTCCAAAAGGTACAAAACTTTTTTACAAAATTACGTGAACAAATTTTACATTGTATATCAACATTTTTTTAAATGTCACGAACATATTAAATAAAATTGGTGCGCACAACCAAAATTAACGAGGGCTCCATAATCAACGAAGACAACGAAAAATTAATGCACACAACCAAAAATGAGCGCGTGGGCGGGTGTTGGGACACAAATATTATACTCCCTCTGTTCCAAAATATAAGATGTTATAGTTTTTTTTAAAGTCAAACATGCGCATGTTTGACCTAATTTGTATCACTGGATCCATCGTGAAAAGTATTTTTATATTTTATTTATTTTGTATATAGATATCGATATTTCATTCTATAATCTTGGTCAAACATACACAAGTTTGATTTGCACGAAAATCGATACACCTTATATTTTGGAATGGATGGAGTATACCTAAAATACGGAGTAGCACATGGGCACTCATATCAAATACAAGCCAGTTCATCATATATATAAGCACCGTACGACCTAAGATAAATCCTGGTGCTCCATTACGACCTAAGATAATCACCATTACGACCTAAGATAGATCCTGCTGCTCCATTGCGACCTAAAATAATCACCATTACGACCTAAGATAGATATTGTTGCTCTATAAACACCGTGTGAGATCGAAGCCTCAAAGATGGACACTGAGTGTCTGATTCCTCCCGTAGCGTGATGTGTCCCCAGCCGATGCGTGGGGGTGGATGTCGGGACCGACAACTAGTCAGGTCGTGACAGTGGAGGGGGCTCGCGGTGCCGGACATCAGCGTAGATCCGACAGAGTCAAGATGGGGCGAAGGAGGAAGTCACTATAGACGCGGCGGACGGCGGGGCCCGAAGACGCACCATCCGAAGACGCGGCGTGGGCTTCTTTGGACAAGGCGCCGGGCTTCTGTGGAGACGCGGCGGGGTAGGTAAGGCCTTTTTCTCTCCCACACTAGAACTTGATTGAGAATGTTAGCGAACAAGGCATTGTTGCTGCGATATCGTGGCCAAGGCTCAAGGGGGACATATGCCCCCCCCCCCCCGCCTCCCCCCACGTGAGGCTTCCAAAACTTGCCATGCAGCCGTGGATCCTCGTTTATCTGCCATGTTTGCCAATGAGGCACACCTTGTGGGTGTGGAGGCTCCAAGAGACCACCTTGTCAAGTGGATCCTGGAAGAGGGAAAGACTGACTGCAGAGTGTGATCCTTCACAAGACTACATGGCATTTCGATTGTCGGGCTTTCGTATCAGTGTCACAAAAACCAGTTATAAAGAAAATTATCAAGGACATGATCTGCAAATTGCCCTACCCAGATGGATTAAGAAAAGATATTGATGTTTGGGACGAAGCAACATCCGTTGCAAAGCTAAGAGAATTGCTACAAGAATAGAGGTAATTTTACCACATTCATAATTTGTAGGTCGTTAACATTTGCATGCTAGTATAACTTGTATAGCACTTGGAGAAGGGACATGCTACTTTTCTCCGGAGATGCAGCATCCGAAGACGCGGCGTCGGGCTTCTTTGGTCGAGGCGTCGGGCTTCTGTGGAGACGCGCGGGGTAGGTAAGGCCTTTTTCTCTCCCACACTAGAACATGATTGAGAATGTTAGCGAACGAGGCATTGTTGTTGCAATATTGTGGCCAAGGCTCGAGGGCGACATATGCGCCCCCCCTCCCCTACATTTTCTCCTTACCATATTCACATGACTTCATGAGTTAAATCGATGGGACTTTAAATCCTTTGATTGGCTCGGGTATATGAGAGTTAAGTAGGGAAGGGGAAGAGGAATTAAGAGGTCCAATTCGCTCACAACGCGTTTGGCAAAATTTGGGAAGGGGAATGGGAGTTTAATGTAGGGAGTTGTATTGAGATTAGACATGGGATGAGTCGTTTTATTCCCAATTCCCTGTTTGGCGCATGATAAAAATTATGTGCGAGAGTTTAAGGAGAAATTGTATTCCCGTGTTTGGTTCATGAGAATTAACAAGGGAATAGACAAGGGAAATTAACGTAAGTTATGATGAAGGGTTAAAATTAACTCACTAAAACAATTCTCTTCCAACTCCCACCTCCTCCCCTGTTAATAAAACGGTGGGAGTTGGAGTCTCAAGTCCCATGACTATTCTCTTATGAACTCCCAATCCCCCTAACCAAACAATAGATTTCAAGTCTCGTACTCCTTCAATTCCTATTCCCTAGCTCTAATTACCCCCAACCAAACACGCTGTCAGATCTCTTCCTTGGGGGCACCAGGTAATTGAAGGGAAGATTGGGAATTGACAGAAAAAAAAAAAGATAACGATCTGTTAGTTGTGCGTCTCCGCATAAGAAGGGGTCGTTGCAAACTTTTTATTCTCTTGCCTGATCCCACCAACCAAAATAGGGGTAGTTATTTCTCTCATCAATTTCCAGTTTTAATTGCCTTCACTTGCCAAACAGGGGAATGGGACTAAAATCAATTTTCCATGACTAATCCATCGGTAAACTCCTGTTCCTAAACTCCCATTCCCTCACCCTTTAGTTGCTTCACACGCTGTGCGGGTCGACTCCAGCTATAAAAGGTGATACGACCCGTTGTTATATAAGCAGTGACGTCGTCGATGTTTCGCCTGAAGCCGGTGTTGTCTGAAAATACGTTGCATATACACCGGAGTTTCCACGGCCAAGTTACGAAGATGATCTCTACTCCTAATGTCTTATTTGATAGCCTCTCTCAACGGTTTTTTTGCCTCTCACTTTCGTCAGTTTTCTTTTTCGTTCCACCTCCCATGTTCGTTTGGTTTTTTTTTGCCACGAACCAAAAAACGATCGAGTGAACGCCCACCATTTTTTCTTAAAGGGAGTGTCACAGAGATGAGCCCGGCACTACACCCTACCAAGGGTCTATCATCTCCATTCACTTCTACTCTCCGTCCCAAAATAAGTGTCGTTGATTTAGTATAATTTTAGTAAAGTTGATCTAAGCGAGAGACACTTGTTTCGGGTCAGAGGAGTATTTGAGTTGTGGGCGTGTCACCTCGCCTCACAGTATTAGGAGGCGGTTGCCGGTTGGACCAGTCGCTGTGCAGTTGTCCACGACAGGGCAGAGAACAAGTACGGTTGCGTGCATCCCAACCACATGAAGCTCGTTTCCAAGGCACCTATAGTGCCCTCCGTGCGAGCTTCATCTACATTCTATCCATGCAAGTGCTGTCTTGATGCATGGAGGCGGACTGATGAAATGGCCTCCATAGCAAGGTCAGGGTGATCGCAAAAAGCAGCGGTGAGTTCGTCCTCTTGCTTTCATCCCTACAACGCTATCTAGTTATTCGTACGTAGTTTATACTTCACTCCGACTCCGAGATTATATCAATGTAACTGTTTGGAACTAGCTACTACGGTGTGCCACCGAACAAAAAGATGTGTATCTTCGAATATTCATTTCTAAGCCCAGACTCATCTGCACCCGGT
The DNA here is from genome assembly GCA_011799875.1 of Thinopyrum elongatum. NCBI lineage: Eukaryota > Viridiplantae > Streptophyta > Magnoliopsida > Poales > Poaceae > Thinopyrum > Thinopyrum elongatum. The sequence continues at coordinate 611,800,533 of CM022301.1, read as the reverse complement.
CAAAAAAAATTCATAAAAAATACAAAAAAAAATCAATTTTGTTCTTGCAAGGTAGATATTTATGTGCGTGAGGTGCGCTCTAAATTTAAAATCATTTGGACATATGAGTAACTCTCAGCAAAAAAGACAAAATTGGGTTAGAACAATACATACACAGTAAATATTTTTATAGACCTCAAATTTGTCTTTTTCGCTAAGAGCTATTTCGATGTCCAAATGATCTGAAATTTGGAAAGCACTGCACACACCAAATTAACTACCATGCAAAAAATTTGGATTTTTTTTTTGAATTTTTCTAGTATTTGTTTTGAATTTTTTTTCTTCATGCAGATGCAGATGAGCCCCACCGAATCACTGCTCTCTGTGTGTCTCATCCTAAAAACAAGAGAAGAAAAGAATAGATAACCATGTTCTATTGATAAACTTTTTGTTGCAGACGGAAGAAAAACCAACTCCAACTTTGCAAGGCAAGTAATGCTTCTTAAACTCTGTCCTTAGTCTAATTATTTTTTTTAGTGAGATGGGATACCATGAATTCACAGTCTGGGATGTTTTAACTTAACATTTGGGCTCAGAAGTCACACAGAAATTATATTGTAAAATTGGAATTATTATGCCGGAATGTGATCTCCCATACAGCTATCAGACACTCACACTTCCTTTGGATTTACCGGTATCACTATATTACATGAGGAGCACAAATCTTCAAGTAATTCTTTTTTGAGTAAGGAGCACAGTTCAAGGACTGGACTACGAGACAGTGCAGAAGGTATGTACATCTTCCATCCCAGAAAGGACACATTTAAAAAAAAAAGGTTACAACCCCTGGTCTCTGCATCAATCGATGCATACGATCATCTTTATTTATTATTTCACCAAGGTCTAACAAGAACATACATCAAACCACCCGAAGTCACCACTCACACCTACAAAACTCGATAATGTGGAGTGCTCTCCCTCCCATATCTAAACCGGTGTCATCGTCGATCCATCCACATAACGTATCGGAACGAACAGCCGGTGCAGCAGACCTAAAGAGTACACCACATGCACACGTTTTAGACGCCGCCATCATCATTGGACCGCTGAGCAATCTTCAGGAGAGAGATCCGCATCATTCTTGCCAGTCCGTCCATCCGTCGACGCCACCACGGCGCCCCCGCCCCGTGCTCGTCCATCCAGACGCGAAGATTCTGGAAGATCTGTCGTGCGTAACACCTGCTGACCAGGCATGACACAACGTAGCACCTGTCGGCCAGGCATGACTTGACATCTCCACCGAAGCTCCGTGCAAGACGAAGCCGCTCCACCTCCTGCCTCTGTCTTCCAGCGCTGCTCCACAAACGATGCTCCCAAGAGAGAAACGACACCGCAGTACCGCCATCATCCGATCTGGAAGACCAGATCCTAGGGTTTCCCCTGGCGCAGCACGAGTGGGTTGACAGTCATTGCACGACGATGCCTTCATCAAGGTAACGGCGCAGAACGCCGCCATCGCCTGCCATCGGCTCGGTTTTCACCGGCAACTATGTCTTCTCGACTTGCAGCCAGAACTAGATGACGGATCCCCGGATCTGACCATCCAGCCTCATGCCGACCACCTCCGACGGAGTAGATGGCCACCACCGCCGGCTGCACCGGCCAGATCAGATCTGACAATAGAGAGAGAGAGAGAGAGCGACACACATTTAGCTGCAACTTTTTTTGGGGGTTTTCCAACTTTTTTGAGTGCTTTGTCTGGTTCCCTTTTTCTGTATAGAACAAACTGACTTGGCTTTATACGGTGACAAGATTTTTTAATAGTGATACCTGTTGTGTTAGCACACATATGCTTTTGAAATGCTTTTAAATGTACCCAACACAGTTTTTGGGAGGATTCGTGGTACCTACGGGCATCTTGGTAGCGTCTTATAAATTAATAATTGAAGTCATCATCTCCCTGAGAGCTAGGATATAGGTATTTGCATAAACCAGAAACTACAATGGTTTTCTACCCTTCTCGGTTGAGCGAGCACTATAAACTACTAATTTGCCCCACAACAGTGTAGTTCTTAAAATTGAATTATGATCTTAATCCGAAAGGATAAATGTCTTGTTATGCCAAGGTATTTGCACACCCTCTTCTTTGAGGAAACAACAACGACAAGTTAGAACGTTGACTTGTAGTGTTCGTCGTACCGAATGGCATGTTGGCAGCACCTTATCCAATCAACAATTGAGGTCATCATCTTCGTGGGGAGAGAGGATGTTTGTATCGGCACAAACCAGAAACAACAATTGTTTCCCACCCTTCTCGGTCCATTGCCCGAACACTGCAAAATAGTTCTTGCCCCACCAGCAGTGTGGTTCTTAAAACTTAATCAGGATCCTAATCCGAAAGGTCAAATCTTGTTATGTCAAAGTATTGCACCACTCTCTTCTTTCTCTCTTTTGGAGTATAAAATTGCACACTCTCTTAATTACAAATAAAATAAAATTGCACACTCTCTTATTTTAGGAAACAAACAATGACAGAAGTCAAAAGATTGGTCATGGGCCCAAGGCAGGGTGACTAGCCCAAAAGTTGTCCATTGGGCTCAAGAAGATACAGTGGGCGGCGGAGTCCACGAGGGAAAGGCATTCTTGTTCGTTGAAAGCCACGCCACCAAAAAAGGAGAGAAAAAAAATGGGAGAGGAGGCCGGCCGTTGATAAGGGAGAGGGTTGTTGGGTCCAACCTCCAAGCACTAGCACCAGTTCCACCACCAGCTGCGGCGGCTGCGGCGGCGGAGACTCCGAGGAAGGAACCGGAGAAGCCAAGGCGAGGCGGGATGAAGGCGACGGTGAAGGGCCGGTACGAGGGCGACAAGGCCACCGCGGCCGCCACGGTCGCGCTCGCCCCCGCCGGCGACCTCCACCTCCGCGCCTCCGCCACCGACGCCGCCTTCGCCGCCGGCCCCTCCCTCGACGGCCTCACCCTCACCCTCGAGAAGCCCGGCGCCTTCCTTCTCGACCTCAAGCCCCACAACCAGGTACCACGTAACTAATCCCCTCCCCAAAGTCCGTTCCTTTCCCCTCCCACATCCCCCATCTGATTCTCTCCCGTTCCGGCGACGGCGATGGCGGCGGCCGCAGGATGTGCGCTTCCAGTTCATGAACTCGGCAACGGTGCTCGACAAGCGGGTCAGCCTCACCTACACGCACTCCACCTCCCTCGCGCCCGCCGCGCCCAAGCCCGCCATCCCGGCCCCGGCCGCCGGCGCCGCGCCGGCCCCCGCGCCCGCCGCGCCCAGGGGCCCGCCTCCCGGCCGCACGGCGCTCGACCTCTCCATCGCCTTCGACCCCGCCAACAAGGTCAGCGTCTCGCACGCGCTCGGCGCGGGCGGCTGCCGGGTCAAGTACACCTACGCGCACGGCGCCGGCCGCCTCACCACCATCGAGCCCGTCTACGACACCGCCAAGAACGCCTGGGAGTTCGCCGTCGCCAGGAAGTTCGACGCCGGGGACACCGTCAGGGGCACCTACCAGGCCTCCACCAAGCAGCTCGGGCTCGAGTGGACCAGGAGCTCCAGCATCGGCGGCTCCTTCAAGGTACCATCTCGATTATGCGATCCATCATTTTTGCTTGTCTCTGGTAATGCCTAGAACGAAACCAATCCACCATTTTTCAGTGGAACCCTTGCATCATTGAATAGTGCAGAATGCCATAATCTTGTGTATGGATCACATATGATTGTGTGGATTGGTGGTGTTGAACATGAGGAGGTAGAGTAGTGAGGGAAGTTGACTGGAGTTGAAAATTTGTTCGCGTGGTTTGTTAGTCCTTAAATAATTCATGCCTAGCCCACACATATGGTTCTAAATTTGTTTCGCTAATGTTTCTGAACTCACTGTACAAATCTACAATGTAATCTAATTTCACAGAGTAACTTGGAAAGAGTGTAGTGTATGTAACTCTATTTTTTTGGACCTGGGAAACCCCTACGGAATTGTTTTTTCTGTTATAAAATCAGGAGTTAAAAAAGTACAAGGGTGGTTAGGGTGTTAGGAGACCTAAATATTTAGATGCAGAGAAGCCATAAGGGAGAAGGATAAAAAACTGCTAAAAATACAAAACCCCTTCCACACAAAAGGGAAGCTCCCAAGTTAAAGAGACCTCACTCAAACTAAAAAAGATTCCCTGTGCCTGTCTTTCACCCGGAAGGAAATGAGGTGTAGGTCCTTCAGAAGAACTTTCTACTTTGCTAAAGGAAGCAGCCTCCCTTCAAAAATTGGAGCGTTCCTCTGTTTCCAAATATTCCAAACCAGGGCTTTTGAAACTGAGACATAGCTAGCCTGATCATTTCCGAAAACTCCAAGTGAGCAGCCCAAGAGTTATTGGAAATCTCCAACAACCCTAGGGAAAAGCGCAATTGAAAAACAAATGAGCCGTGTCCTCCCTAGTTGCCGAAGAGCACAAAGCACAGTTAACCCCAGTCTCCATGTGCCAGTCCCTCCTTTCCATCATGTCTCTGGTGTTTAACCGATTGACAAGTATCAGCCATAGAAAACCTTTTTGCTTCAGTAGATATTTGCTTGTCCTAACCAGAGAAAAAACCTTGGGCACCTGAAGCTCATTTAACATAAAACTGTAATAACTGGCCGAGGTATATCTCCCAGAGTTAGGCAGTCCAAACATCAATCATCGGGATGATCCTCATTAAAAACTTGCTCGTTGAGCAAATAGGCTAGCTGCTGAAGCTCAAGAAACACAGTTTCAGAGAGCGGGAGGGTGAAATGAGTGGATAGGTGTCCAACCGATGGATCCTGCATGAGCACATTCAATCCAACATCTTCATCCAGAAAAAGGTAAATAAGCAAGGAAATCTCATAGCCAGGGGCTGCCCAAGCCACTTGTCTTTCCAAAGGACAATAGAAACACCGTTGCCAGGCATACACGATGTAATGGCACGAAAATTCCAGCTGAGAGCCATCACGCCCTTCCACCAGAATGATCCAGTACAGGCCACAGCATGCGGAACATGACGAGCATAGTATGAGCATTCTAAGGAATATATATATATGATTGGTTACATTATACAGGGTTTGGTGTTAGTTAATATTTCCTATGCTAGTTTGTGGATATGACAAAACTAAAACTGTAGGATATGGATGTGTCATGGAGGACAATGGTTTCCTTTAGTATCAGTTGAGATGTATGTAGATTCTTAGCAGCACCACTTTGTCTTATGACCCACTAGCAAGTCAACATTCAACACAAAGCCCTTTATAGTGAATTTTCGTGTTTCAGTATTTTACATCAGTGTATATATACAACTGAGGATAGTTCCTAGTATTTTGTAGTGTCTTCAGATTACTGCAATCAGGCTAGCTCTGAGGGTGTCTTGAGATCATCTAAATACCATGTTTCTCTTTTTGTTTTTGTTTGCCTGAACTGAGGACTGAAGGTTTAACTTTTCCTTTCTCAAAAACTGATCAGACAATAGAATGAAGGAATTGGGTCTGTTTAGCGAACAAGCACTAAGTTATCTAGTTAAGCATCATTGACTCTTCTTTATGAGTTTCTTGGCAACAATATCTCTCAAATTTTGTCTAGTTTGCTTAAGCACTGGTAACTCCAAGTATGATCTAGACTTGAGGAGGCAGAGGGACACTCATGGACTGATGAAATGAGGGGAGGGGTGTAAGATGTGGATTGGCTGAGTCATGGAAGACCGTGATTATGTTTGTACCACAAGGATGTATGTGGGTATAGATATAGTTTGCTCATCCCCAAATATGGGTATAGAGAGCTGATGCTCCCTGAACATCCGCCTTCAACTATACTCCCTCCGTCCCAAAATAAGTGACTCAACTTTGTACTAACTTTGCACTAAAGCTAGTACAAAGATGAGTCACTTATTTTGGGACGGAGGGAGTACTTATTAGTTGGTAAAGAAACATTAAGGATAGTGACAGCTGAAAAGCTATTTAGTAATGGTGGTTATCTGTACTATTTGTGCGTATATTTGTCTAGACTTTATGGTAACACAACTTGTATTTCCGATGATAGATGAGATAGCCAGAAGATCATGCCTTAAAGGAACCAAAAAAATTCTCATTGCAAATTTACTAAAAATGGTGTTTTATTTGTAGTATTGGATGAGATGCACGATACATATATGTAATTGCATGGGATGCTGGCTTACATCAGAAGCAGAGCAGTAGCAGCAAATTGTCGTCTAATCTACTAGCAAGCCAACACAAAGGCCTGGATAATGGATTCATGTCTCTCAGTTTTCTACATCGCCTTATGTTGTTGGGGATAATTGCTGTTGTGTTCTGTAATTGCTGTTTGCCAAAAGTGCTATTGCCTGGGTGGTCGAACTGATAGTGCGTCTTACGGACATATCTTAAAGATCTTGTTTTTTGCTGTCTATGGAACTGCCCTGGGGGTAGTCCAACTGATAGTGCCCAAGTTAGATGATATAGTAGCCATGAATTATATCATGTTGAACGGGCAAAGGAAAATCTCAAAATGCATCAAAATGTCCAAGTTTATACCTCTTACAAAACAGATAGAGAGAATAATGTAGTGCAGCAAGAGAATTGTAAACTTTAGTATATGTGGTTTATCTTTGTGAAGCCCAGTTGCTAATGGTGTCAAAGGTTTGTTGGTCTTCCCTGAGTAAATAAGGAAAGCATGTAGGGCCTGACATACGGTGAAATAGGAGAGGATGCAGAGCACTGTCTTCCTGTGGTGTTTTTGACAGATTTATCTAGCAGGTCTGCAAATAGTAATTCTCCCAGGAGGTTGTCCATTGTCCCTTGTACATGTTCTAGTCATTACATCGATTTTTGTAAAAACTAGTCTTCAGAACATCATTATCCAATCCGATTCAGTTTCAAGACCCAACTCTCGAACACTAGGAAATACTGAAGCGACTGACTGTTCAACAGAGTGCTGATATGTGCAGTGTAACCCCAGAGTCATGTATGTGGTGCAACGGTGGTTCTTGTGCTACCAATTCACCAATGTCAAAACCTCATGCAAAAACTTCGCAAAATTTCTGAAAATAAATGAGTACATGAACACAATATATGTCTCATGTCATAGAATTGTAACTAAAAATTCAACTCACACCTCGGGAAATAAAAAAGACAAATCATGACATGAATGTTGTTAACTTAAACTGGGCCATGAATTGGGCCTGTTTGCACTACCACAACTGAATTTGTTATTTTTGTTTCTCTTATTGTGAGTTGAATTTATGACTGAAATTTTGTAACATGTTAGACGTATACTACTCCCTCCGTTCCTAAATATAAGTCTTTTTAGGGATTCCAGTTGGGACTACATACGGAGCAAAATGAGTGAATGTACACTCTAAAATATGTCTATATACATCCGTATGTAGTTCTTATTGAAATCTCTAAAAAGACTTATATTTAGGAACGGAGGAAGTATTTCTTTATATTGAATTATTTTCGGAATTTTTAGAACTTATAGTACAAGTTTTTGATGTTCGATTGTTCGGTCCACTGGTAGCACAAAAACTCCGGGTGCATAGGATACGCTCTCCCCCTAAATAAGAGTATCCCTCTTCCTCACAATACATGATTGATTATTTGGCTGGACATGTCTGTCTGTTGTTTCACTTTGTAGATTATCTGATCTAACAGGTACTCTTTTTGATCTGATTCTGCCGTGCTCTGTCTGTGCAGGTCGCGACGACGTTCGATCTGTCCGATCAAAGCAAAGCACCGAAGCTCGTAGCGGAGAGCACGTGGAACTATGAGATCTGATCGCCTCTGCCTCCGCCTCCGCTTGCCAGCGAGCAAGCGTGCAGCTCCTGCTCATAGAGCAGCACCATGTGTCATCATACTGTCTACTACAACTCAACAGGCAGACTGCCCCTCTCTGGGTGCACCATTATTCGGATCCTATTACCGCTATCCATTTTTTGCTTGTCGTGTGACATCTGAGTCGTCGCTGGCGATGCTGTGACATGAAAATGAGTTTTAAGTCAACTTTCTTGTGCCGAGAATTTCAGGAATGGCTCATGCTGTTTGCTTGGTGTGATGTTTTCGCTTTTCTTTCAATCACCCATGTACACGATCTTCACAGATGTTCCTATGGACATGAAGGAGGATGCCTAGCTTACCTATCTCATCAGTAGAGTACCAACATGTATGCAGATTACAAAGACTAAATCTCAGGGAAATGCCATATAATCCAGGGCTAGGTAGGAGTTACCTCCCTTCTTTTTCCGGGTGAGGTAGGAATTATCTTCTTGTCTGGAGCAATGCTAGTAATGATGCATCGTAAATATCTATTTAGCAAGCATCAGGTTCTCTGGATTGTGCATTGGTCATCCTGCATCACTTTGCATTATGTGATTATATTTACAACCATTGCTAATCGATGCGCTTACGTAGGACATGAATAATATGGTCGGGAAGATTCTCTAGCCTGTGCATGTCGACATAATATTTCGTTTCAAGATGACCAGGAATAAGATAAACCAGCTATCTCTGTCATGGTTTTGAATTTTAGTTTCAGAGGTCTTTCAGCCATTGTCGGTGATTTCGGTTTTCCTTTTGGGCCGAAGGACTAAAATTTCCACTTGAATTTGATTGAGATCAAAACAGATATTTTTAAAATTCAAAAAATAATTTGAATTTATGTCTACTACCGAAGTTACCGAAATATTTTGATAGAAAGGCAATTATTTCAGTATGTAACGGAAATCTACTGAAATTACTCTTAAAATGAGAACCATGATCGCTATACTTGTTCAGAACCATGCATCCATGTAAATTTAAATTAAGAAACAGCTCTTGTTTGCTTGCTTGCAATCTGTAGTTCATTGTTGCGTTTATTATATTCTCTCCCAGGTGCAGGTTCATATTTGGAGGAATCTATGTGCACATAAATACATGGTCCTCGTACGTACGTACATTATTCTTCCTTAGAAGAAAGTTACTATTATAGAGCTTAAAAGGCAGATTAAGTTGTCGTTTCATGTCTAGTTTATGCCCTGGCCAATTCGCAAAAAAAAAAAAAAGTTTATGCCCTGGCCTTTAGATGCATATTGGGCACAAAGGCAGATTTGACAATGCTAATTAACCTACTTGTATAATATTGCGAGTGCTATTATATTTGCCCCTGATGGATGGATGAGAATGGGAATGGAACCCATATGGAGTATCCTCGTCTATGTACAAAGTTAGTACAAAGTCGAGTCACTTATTTTGGGACGGAGGGAGTACTTACTAGCAATGGGCCATGCCTGCCACCAAATTTGGACATGGTTGGCTAAGCCTATCATGTTAATTAATTTTCAGAAAGACAGACGATCTAGATTCTGATTAGTAATTAGACGTACTTATTGATTTTCTCAGAATTTATTGTGCCTTTAACCATTCTTTTTTCTTCTTGGAAATGCCTTTAACCATTGTTATAGTCAACTGAAGCCTTTTGGTTTTGTGTAAAGATATATGCTACCCCTACATGGGATGGGAATAAAACGCCGTCCAATAGTTTTGCTCGCCATTCTAATCTTCTTCCTCCGTCCTAAAATTCTTGTCTTAGATTTGTCTAAATATAGATGTATCAAGTCATGTTTTAGTATTAGATACATCCGTATCTAGATGAATTTAAGACAAGAATTTTGGGATATAGAGAGTAGGTAGGTAGCTTAGCCACCTCCCGATTCAATTCCTGCAATTTGCAACTAGATTAACATTGTGACATCGATCGATTGCCTTTTGCATCGCATTTGCATTTGGTTTAGTTAATTAATTTCCTACGGTCGAGCTAGCTAGTATAAATATATGGAACACTTGGTTTGCAATGACACACACGTACGCAGAGACAGATTAAGAACACCCATCTGGCCGGCTAGCTCAGCTTAATCTGATCGGTCATGGCGGCGTGGAGCGAGAGCGAGAACGAGAGGTTCGAGCGCGCGCTGGACACGTACGACCGCGACACGCCCGGCCGCTGGGACCGCGTCGCCGCCGCCGTCGGGGGCCGCAAGACGGCAGACGACGTCAGGCGCCACTACGACCGCCTCGTCGACGACCTCCGCCGCATCGAGGCCGGGGGCGCCATCTCCAACGGCGGAACTCATGCCACCGCCGGCAGCAGCAGCAGCAACGGCGCGGGGAATAACGGCAGCAGAGGAGGGTCAGGGGGCAGCCGGCGGCCCCAGACATAAATGATGGATGGATGGATCGGATCATGCAAGGTGGTCGGTACAGGCGACACTGACATGATCCCTATCCTAATCTACATCTGCATTACATATATACATGTAACATAGTACTACGTGTATATGTACACGTACGCACGTCACATTGCTAGCTAGCGGGTACGTGCATGTATGTCACTCGTACTACGTATGCACCTACTCTCTCTGTCCGTGAATAAGTGTACTTCTAGCTTTTGTCTTAAGTCAAAGTTTTAAAATTTTGACATTTATGACACTAAATTACTATCACTAGATCCGTTTTGAAATGCACTTTCATAATATACCAATTTGATGTCATATATATTATTACTCTTTTCTATAAAGTTGGTTGAAATTTTAAAGCTTTGACTTAAGAAAAAAGCTAGAAATACACTTGTTCGCGGGCGGAGGAAGTAGGACATGTTCATGCATGTGTACGTAGTACAAGGCAGTATACTGGCCTTATTTATTTATTTATTTATTTGCGACTAACAGTGTGCTAGCTAGCTGGTTAATTAGTTACCCTCTGCCTGTGTGTCTGTCCGCTGCCATGTACGTACGTCTATATCTTGTCCGTGTGCTAGTAGATTGTAAATGCCTATGTGTGCGCTTTCGGCAAAAAAGAAAAAAAAAATCCTTTGCATTTTTTTTTATTTTAGGAAAAAAAAGTTAATCCTTGTAAAGTCATGTGCACCCTGTTTTTTCTTACGCCCCCACGAATTTGTTGTTCTCGGGCAAGAAGACGTTGCCTGCTGCACTGTATTATTTTTTTTCCTCGGCGAAAATGTCGAGGATGTGTAGCAAAGACCCGCTGGATCATTCGGTCCAACAATGCTTTTTTGTAGTCCGCCACTGATGAGAGAGCAACTAGTTGACGAATGCTTCTTCGGGAGCCTCCCAACGATCACTTGGAGGTGGGCTGAGAGCGCACAGCCACCGCCATGTGTCGCACTCTGGGCGCTCCATTCGATATATTTTTTTATTTTTTCACACGCGTTTTCGGCTTTTTAAACGGTTTTTTTGAGTTTTTTTTTTGACTTTTTGGTTTTTCATCGGTCTTTCTTAGCTTTTGGACCAAAAAAAATGCGCGAAAAACATGTTTTTTTTGCTTCCACGAGAGGCACGGTTTTGTTTTCACGAGAGGCACGGTCATGCCTCTCGGAAACGAAAAAAGAAACGTATTTTCTGTTTTTTATCTTCCGCGAGAGGCATGGCCGTGCCTCTCGAAACGGAAAAAAAATGAGTTTTCTGTTTTTTCTCTTTCGCAAGAGGCATGGTTTTGATTCCGCGAGAGACACGGCCGTGCCTCTCGGAAATGAAAAAAAATGCATTTTCTGTTTTTTTTCCTTCCGTGAGAGGCACGGTTTTGCTTCCGCCAGAGGCACGGTTGTGCTTTCGCGAGAGGCACGGCCGTGCCTCTTTCGGAAAGGAAAACAAAAAATGCTCCCGGTTCGGTTTTTCCGTCTGTTTTTTTTGTGAAAAAAAAGTTCGTTAAAACCTATCAACATGGGATCTAGTTTTGAAGATCTCGATGCGAGGAATCCAATGGTGAAAATGGTTCGAGATTTGGATGCACGGTTTAAGAGATAAAGCATTTTAAATAAACGGATGTACGAAAAAAGGGAAACTCCCCGGTTGCCACAAGTGGCGCACATGCAGTGCGCCACTTGTCGTAACTTGAGGAGGTGGGGGTGATCTTTGGAAGGTACTCCTCAATTAGTGATTTCGCACTGATGATCTCGATTAGTATGCAAAACGGTAGCAGATGATGATGCACGATGTCCATGATCCAACAAGCCCTCCCTCTCCTAGCTACAAAAGGCCTTAGATGCATTTGCTAGTAGATTGTAAATTAATCTTCTCGCAAAAAAGAAAAAAATCAAGTTAATCTGTGTGCATGTGATCTAAACGATCTTCTTATATTAGTTTACAGAGGGAGTACTATTTTTGTTTCGAAAATATATCCTTGCTTTTTTGGCCAGGAAGCACCACATTCATTCTTCATTCTTCTCTTACGACCTCCACGAATTTGTTGTTCTCTGCAAGAAGACGTTGTCTGCACTGTTTTTTTTTCCCTCAGCGAAAGTGTTGAGGATGTGTAGCCAAGGCCTGCTGGATCATTCGGCCCAACAATGCTGGGACAGCCGAAATGTACCCGGCCTGTTTCAATTGCCTTTTGTAGGCCAGCCACTGATCTCGATTAGTATGCACGACGTAGCACACGACACGATGATGATGGTCTAAGTGGCGAGTGGCGACCGTGGTTCTTCCAGCAAGCCCTCTCCTTGCTACAAAATGCCTTACACACATTGTGAAATAGAAGAGTTTAGCACTTGGAGCACATTTTATACACTTGGTCTTTTAATCTTTTGGGTATGGCACAGTTGGTAATATTTTGAAAGACGCAACTGAGATTTAGTGTTGATCCTTTGGCTTGGAGACGTGATCATGGCTTACAAATATTTATGGAAATACAATAATATACTATCCTTAGTTCTGTGAGTTTCCACTCATGATCAATTTTACATCAAACCACTTCCATAAATATGGTATCATTGGACTATCATCGACGCAAGCAAAAATCATTGTTTGTATAAATATGGTGTTACGGATATTTTCAGATTTGACGCTGAAGACGTATAGGGAGACATTTTTTTAGGAAGGCCTTCATGGCAGCTGTATTAATCATCAAATTACACTTACATCGTTTGCTAAAAATTTAAATATAAAATCCAGGGGCGCGTCAAACAACATAGCAGGAGGAGAAGTATGCTTGGATATTTTTTTTGTTTCAAGCGAAAATGTGATGTGTTGCAAAGGCCCCGGCCTGCTTAATCATTTCCATTTGGCCCAACGGGACTGGTACAACCGAAATGTAATTGTATTACGCGACGGACTTTATCCTATTAATTGCTTTGGACCTTTGGTAGCTACCTAGTACGGAGTGGACGTAGTGACTGCACTCTAAAAGGATCTTAGCAAGAGGCAACGGTACATACTATAGTAGTAACAAACAAACGATGTGTTTTCGTATGAGCTGTTAGACCGATTGGAGACCTTCGACGTACAGAGAGACGAATGAATGTGATGCCATCGAAACTCCTCGATCGCTAGTCGCATCATGGATGGATCAAATTTTGCTCTGCTCTTTTCATTCTCCTCGTTTTTCAGTTGTTGCACCCTGTTGATATGTCCGTCACATTGGGTTCGTTTGGCATTGCAATGATAGGACACCAACGGCTGTGGTTAGTACCATCTGGATGAGATTCTGGAGAAACGGCGATGAATGGGAGATGAAAAGAAAAATGGTACTTAATGAGATTCTGGGAACTGGAGCAAATGAGATGCTTGTTGCCCGCGGCATGTCCAGGGCTCTACGCCACTTTTATGAGTGAGAATAAAAAGAATGCACCAATATGCCCCCTCCCCCTACATTTTCATGTTACCATATTCATTTGACATCTACCAATTACTAGTTGAATGTCCATGCATTGCCATTCATCCCTTCCTCCTCCCTCTTTTATCTCGGTCCACTCCTTCGCTCTAGTTTCGGTGTCATCGCTCCACTTCACTCCATTTAGTGGTTGCCACGAGACACAACAATATCGCTCTTGTTGTATTTGTCTCGTTTCATCCCTTCCTTTTCCCTCTGTTATCTTGGTCCACTCCTTGGCTCTACCTTCGCTGTCATCGCTCTACTTCACTCCATATAGCTCCACTATGACATGATAAGGTAGAACTTATGATGCTTATCATTTGGATTTTTATGTATTGGTAACACTCATGTCTATGTGTGTGTTTCTCTAAACAATTTAGATTTTGGACTAACCATGCCATTCAAATAAGATCAATAGGCTATTAGTTGTTGTATTCATCTCATGTAGATCCTGCACCCCGATCGTTATCTTCCGTCGTAAACGTATCGGTGGTAGTTATTGACAGCCTGTATAAATACCAAAGCCAGCGCAATCTATTGATGTGTGTTCCAATCTATCTCCGTTTTTACATGGTATCAGAGCCTAGTCTTCGACGCACGTAGACAACCTCAATCCCTCACTGCGATCTCCTTGCCGCGATGTCCACCTCTCCCAACACCTCCGCTACCCCCGCATCAGCAACCATGAGCTCCCAGGTTTTCGGTATTGCTGGTGCTCCCTCCGTTCCGGTTGGGTCGATGATGACCGGGAAGATCGCCGTGCCCTACCTCGCCCAACTTGTGACGATGAGACTCTCACGGGAAAACCACCTACTCTGGAAGGCCTAGATTGTCCCCATCATGCGGGGGCATCAGCTTCTTGGCTTCATCAAAGGCAAGAGCATCCCCCCGGCGCGTCTTTTTCCAGCCTCCACTGCTGAAGGAGTGGAGATGGTGATCAACCCAGCTCATACGGTTTGGCACACCCAGGACCAGCCGCTCCTTGCTGGGATCCTCTCCATGCTCCCGATGAATGTCCTCACGCGCACACTGAACTTCACGACCTTGGCGCAGATATGGGTGGTGCTCGAGCGCATGTATGCCTCGCAGCCATGCTCCCGGATCATGCTGTAGGAAATATGCCCTAGAGGCAGTAATAAAAGTTATTATTTATTTTCATGTTCACAATTATGTTTATATTCCATCTATAACTGCTATGGTTCTCGAGTCTGCAATAACCACGAGGCTCGGAGGAAAACAAGCCACCAAAGCTGGGAGGAAGCCCCATGCCCCCCCCCCCCCCCGCACCTTGGCCATGCCAACCATGGGTGCAATCTGGTAGAGTGGTCGTACATTCGATTTTCTCTTCGATGGACTGTCCGAGGTTCTGTCCGAGGGCTGTCCGCGGGAGATAATCCTCGTGGTTGGGAGGTTGTAAAATACTAGCTGCGGGGATCTACACCGATAATCTTCACCAACTCTACATCCGCTGCGCTACAAGTTGGTAATGATCAGATCAAACCTTGTATGCATCTTCATAGTGATCCTGGCTGGTGCATAGGACGGATTTTTGTTTTGTTTTCTGCTGCGTTACCCTACAGTGGCATCATGAGCTGTACTATGCGTAGATGCAGGTTTCGATCTAAAATACATGAGATGTATGGGTATTGCACAATATATGTATGTAGTAGAAGAGATCTATTACTAAATATTTTTTGTGCGGGTAGTAGATAAAATCTATTACGTGATGTTCTTGTTGCTTCCCTTGAACTTGCGTATTTCTGATCTTGATGGCATGGTGGAATTTTGGTACAAAGTTCTGGCAATCCGCGATCCTTCTATGCTGCTCCTGAGTATGCTGGTTAACAGATTAACGAAGTTCTTTAGTTCTTTGGGTTCCACCATAGTTAAGAAAGATGAAATTTAGCAAACTAAAGGGCATGCAGATATGATCTGCACGGGGCTCTTGCGTATGACGAAGTTTAGTATGGGGCTCAAGATTTTTTATCTCGTGTTTCATACACCCTACAAAGTTAATCTAGCGAACTTGAATAATCATACTTGATGATGAACGTTGGTAGCTACGGTTTGCTTCGAAACCTTAGAAGCCACGTAAAATAAAATCTTGTATGAACCGGTTAAAGGCATCTAACTTGATTTTGCAGGATGTGCATGTGATGTGGTATAGCTTCGTCATATTTTAATGAGATTATGTTGTTGGGAAACGTAGTAGAAAACCAAAAAAAATTCACCCTACGAACAGCCAGGAACAATATGAAGATGCATAAATGGATTAGATCACGATCGTTACCGACTCCGGAGTGCAGCGAAAGTAGACGAGTCGGTGTAGATCATACATGGAGTCCCTCGTACCATCGATGAACGATCCCGCGAACCACCCTTGAACGATCCCTCGAACAGAAGACCGAAAGCACGGCCTCTCTACTTGGTTGCAAGCGTACGGTCTTCACGATCCGGCAGCGCTTCGCCGTCCAGAGCCAATCGTCGCTGGAGAATTAGAGGGAGGAGATTAGAACCACACTGGGCTTCTAATTATGAGGATTAGAGGATCTAGGTCAATCTCTAATTGATCAACTAGGATCAACTAGAACTAGAACTAGAGGACTAGAGGAGGCTCCAAAAGTTGTGTATGCAAAATAGCCCAAAGCCTCTAGTATATATAGGTTGAGAGGGGAGGAGGGGCTGCCACACAAGGAGGAAAGGCTCCCCTCCTTGGTGCGCCGGCCTAGGGGAGGGAGGAGTCCCTCCCCTAGTCCAATTCGGCCTCCCACTAGGGAAAAGGGGGCGCCTCCCCCAATTGGGCCATGGTGGCCCAATTCTCCTTCCACCACTAGGCCTTTTAAGGCCCGTTGATATTAGATTAGATATAAAAGCCTCCTAAAAATTATCAGAGCCATTTATTATTAATTTAACATCACCGGAAACATTTTTCACCTATACACTATTTATCAGTAATACCCGATATTGCCCGATAAAACTCCGAAACCCTTCCGGTGACCCCGAAACGCTTTCAGTTTCTCTCAAAACTATTCCGAATATTAATAAAACAATTCCATAAATAAATCCTCGATACTCTCATCCTACTAACACTCAGCAGATCATGATTACCTTAAGCTTGTGACCCCGTAGGTTCGGTAAATCATAGACATGAATGAAACACCTTCGTTCAATGACCGATAGCGATGAGTACTCATCCAAAGTACTCGCAAGACTTACATCAGATCTATGCTACATATGCATCAGTATCAAAGGAATGGGGTATATATGTGGACTATACTACAGAAATGCCAGAACTACAGGGGGAAGTTCTATGTAACACACATGCCTCCATCTTGCAGCAAGAGAAGAGAAGCAGACCATCTTGCAGCAAAGGAAGGGGTAAGGGCGCATACGACACCAAATTGTAATTAACACAACAATACAATACCCTGAGATCCTTCCTCGGCTCCTAGCGAGAAAGCGATCCTCGGGCAATCCATATTTAATTGCGGGAGTATCTTATTCAGTAACCGGTTCAAGTTGTATAAACATATAAGGTGGGTGAGTTCATTAAGTAACAGGTTC
The DNA here is from genome assembly GCA_011799875.1 of Thinopyrum elongatum. NCBI lineage: Eukaryota > Viridiplantae > Streptophyta > Magnoliopsida > Poales > Poaceae > Thinopyrum > Thinopyrum elongatum. Next base: position 611,783,342 of record CM022301.1, on the reverse strand, counting down.
AAGTTGTATGAGATCGGGATACTCTTATATATCCAAGCGTCCTGTTACCGTGGGCACGACAATTCGAATAGTTTATCTTCCCTGCAGGGGTGCATCACATAGCCCGATACGCTCGATTACCCTATCTGGACACACTTTTCCGTGAGTCATGCCCGGCCTCAGGCAATCGATATGTCGAAGTCCTACCTCAGCTCTCCAGAGAGGTCCCCGCTGGTCTACATCCTAAGCACAAAAGGGCTGTTCGGCCGCTCACTCTATCTGCTCCGGGTCGTTGCGACCAGGGCCAGAACCTAACGGAACTCTTCCAGGATCCGCTTGTTCGCCGTGCCGCCTCTCTGAACTAGACATCTGACAGAGCTTTCAGGAGGAACTGACGACGCCGAGGGCCCCATAACCATTATCCCGCGTGGTGATTAGTGCGTATATGCCAGTGGCAATCACGGAATGAATACCCAGAGCTTGTTTAGTCATGTTATTTCATTCACCCACGGACTACGCCCAGGGCCCACACCCACCTCTCTCCTGGATGGTCTCCACCTGCCCTGCCGCTTCGATGCAATGAATGTTTTGGGTCGGCTGTCGGGACGCAGGTCCCATGCTGCCACCACCTCCTGGATGGTACCGTTAAACAGCCAGCCGCCACATTCTTGCGGGTGCTCTCCGAGCCGACCCGACTTCAGTATGAATATGTATAGTGTAATAGTATAAGTATATCCGTGATCATCGCCCAGAGGGATCACGGCCCGATATTATAACATGGCAAACGGACAAGAGTGTAGGGCCACTAATGGGACTTAAGCATCACTAACTAGGCATGCTAGGATAACAGGTAAAGCATTTATGGAAGGCGACAAAATCAAGCTATGCATCAAAATAGGATCTACCAAACAACAGCGGTAATAATACCTAATGCATGAAGTAGAGACAAAGAATATGTGATATCGGAATGATCAAGGGGGTTTTGCTTGCCTGGTTGCTCTGCAGACGAAACCAGATCCTCTGTGAAGTAGTCGCACTCAGGATCAACAGCGGTCTCGGGGTATACCGGAAAGAACTAAATACGGAACAAATAAACAACAGAGCAAACAAATGCAACACAGATGTATGTCACGGCAAAATGGGACGATGATATGCTCTAATGCATTACTACGCATTTTAAAAGAAGAGAGAAAATATCTGGCAATATTTTCCCGGCTTCAGGTATTATCTTCTGTATTGATCTGGATGCAAAAGTTAAATGTTCATTATGTTAGAGGTGTTTGTCATGCATGCAAATGACATATTCAGATTTTTTATATTTTTCTGATCATTTTTCATATATAAATTATTTTCATCCGAGTTACGGATTATTTTATATGAATTTCCAAAGTTTTACTAATTTTCTGGAATTATTATTATTTCAAAATTTAAATGGATAAATGCTAAGTGTACCTGGCGTGTACACAACCAGTATGGCCGACATGTGGGGCCAGTGGGCCAAGTTGACCAAGTCAACAATTAACTGGTCAACATGATTACTGTGCAGTGGGTCCCGGCTGTCATTGACTCAGTGTTGATCTAATGGGTTAATTAGTTTAATTAACTAGATGGGGTCCACTGTCAGTGTAATTAACTTAATTAATTGCTGCAGTGCAAGGGACCCAAATGTCATAGACTAATTTTAAACGAAGGGTTATTTAGGGGGGGGGGGGTCCACATGTCAGTGGCTATTTAGCCTAATTACACTTAACCCTGATACGTCTCTAACGTATCTATAATTTTTTTATTGTTCCATACTATTATATTATCATTCTTGGATGTTTTACAATTATTTTATAGCAACTTTATATCATTTTTTGGGACTAACCTATTGACATAGTGCCCAGTGCCAGTTGCTGTTTTTTGCTTGTTTTTTACTTCGCAGAAAATCAATACCAAACGGAGTCCAAACGCAGCGAAACTTTTTGGTGATTTTTTCCGTACCAGAAGACACAAGTTGGGCCAAGAAAGTACCCGAGGGGGGCTCCGAGGGGAGCATAACCCACCAGGGCGCGCCTGGGGGCCCAGGCGTGCCCAGATGGGTTATGCTCACCTCGGCCACCTCCCGCACCGCCTCTTTGCTCTATAAATACCCCAATATTCCAGAAACCCTAGGGGAGTCGACGAAAATTAATTCCAGCCACCGCAAGTTCCAGAAACCACAGATCCAATCTAGACACCATCACGGAGGGGTTCATCATCCTCATTGGTGCCTCTCCGATGATGCATTAGTAGTTCATTGTAGACCTACGGGTCCGTAGGTAGTAGCTAGATGGCTTCCTCTCTCTCTTTTGATTCTCAATACAATGGTCTCTTGGAGATCTATTTGATGTAACTCTTTTTGCGGTGTGTTTGTTGGGATCCGATGAACTTTGAGTTTATGATCAGATCTATGTTTTTATCCATGAAAGTTATTTGAGTCTTTTTGATCTCTTGTATGCATGATTACTTATAGCCTCGTATTTCTTCTTCGAATCTTCGGTTTAGTTAGGACAACTAGATTGATTTTTCTTGCCATGGGAAGAGGTGCTTTGTGATGGGTTCGATCTTACAGTGCTTGATCCCAATGACAGAAGGGGAACCGACACGTATGTATCGTTGCTATTAAGGATAACAAGATGGGGTCTATTTCTACATAAATAGATCTTGTCTACATCATGTCATCGTTCTTATTGCATTACTCCGTTTCTCCATGAACTTAATACACTAGATGCATGCTGGATAGCGGTCGATGTGTGGAGTAATAGTAGTAGATGCAGGCAGGAGTCGGTCTACTAATCTTGGACGTGATGCCTATATAATAATCATTGCCTGGATATCATCATAATTATTTGAAATTCTATCAATTGCCCAACAGTAATTTGTTTACCCACCGTACGCTATTTTTCTCGAGAGAAGCCACTAGTGAAATCTATGGCCCCCGGGTCTATTTTCTCATCATATATTTTCAGATCTATTTTGCTATTTGCCTTTTTATTTATTTGCCACTTTTATTTTTAGATCTATATTTCTAAAAACCCAAAAATATTTTGCTTCACTTTATTTTATTCGGGATCTATTTATCCAATCTACTACCATTTATCTCCCGTCCTTTTGCCAATTTCTAGCGCCGTTACCCGAAAGGGATTGACAACCCCTTTAACACGTCAGGTTGCAAGTATTTGTTCTTTGTGTGCAGGTGCTGTTTATGTAGTGTTGCTTGGTTCTCCTACTGGTTCGATAACCTTGGTCTCATCACTGAGGGAAATACCTACCGTTGCTGTGCTGCATCATCCCTTCCTCTTTGGGGAAATACCGACGTAGTTCAAGCAAACATCAAAAGGAATTTCTGGCGCCGTTGCCGGGGAGACATCATCAACATCTACCAGGTTCCTAATCACAAATCTCATCTCCTTGCAGTTTTACATTATTCGCCATTTGCCTCTCATTTTCCTCTCCCCCACTTCACAAAAAATTTCTGTTTTATTCGCCCTCTTTTTCGTTCGCCGTTTTCTCGTCAGATCTCTTAATTGCTTGAACTTGTCATCATGAGTGACTTTGGTATGACAGAAACAGATGATGGCCTAACTCCTAAAATTGGACGATCTGGCAATCTGGATGCTAAAACTTTTGTTTTGGGGCAAGGGAATGTTATAGGAAAAGAACGTATCCAAGAATTTTTCAATTGTGTTGGAAATTTAAGTCTTGATGATGTTCCTATACTTAAAAGGACTAAATCTTATGCGGAATCTATCTCAGCACTAGTTCTGAAACTTGAAAAGAAATTTATTCGTACTCATCCTACCTTGCAAAGAATGTTTTATGAGCTACCCGTCATAAAGAATCCTAAAGCTAAAAAGGTGGCCACTCTTGTTCTTATGAATGAATTTGACTACATCATACGGGAAGCTAGGGAAATCTTTGATTTTTATGGTATGAATCATGAAAAACCCGTGATAGATGAAAGTATTTATAATAGTGATTATGTGCTAAGACATTTGCTTGGGGATAATCAAATCTTTGATGAGAACCTTAAAAAGGACGTCCCCGTTTTAGATATAATCCAGCAAGTTTTCAATGATGTTAATCAACACTATTCTTGGATTGTTGCCGGAAATCAAGGGGGATATGATGATAAGCAACTTGATAGTGCTAAAGTCTCTATGGATAAGGTGTTTTATGTTGTTTTTGCAAAACCTCCTAACAAAAACACCTCTAAGGAAAATGAGACTAAAGATGACAACACTTAGATCTTTACTTTATGCCTAGCTAGGGGCGTAAAACGATAGTGCTTGTTGGGAGGCAACCCAATGAAAAAAAAATATTTTTGTCTTTTCTTTCTGTTCTTGGGTGTTTGCACAATTATGCTACTGTTATGATTGTGTTTTTTGTGTTTTAATAAGTGTTTGTGACAAGTAAAGCCTTTAGGATAGCTTTGGTGACAGTTGATTTGATCTTGTTGGAAAACAGAAACTTTTGTGTCCAGTAAAACAATTTTGAAAATTCGCAGAAGCAACGAAAAATTCTGAATTTTTTACACATGATTTATGTACAAATTTCATATGTTGTATTAATTTGTAAGAATTTTTTAAGTTACAGAAGTGTGAGAACAATTCGTATCTTTACAGACTATTCTGTTTTTGACAGATTCTGTTTTCTTTGCATTGTGTGCTTATTTTGATGAATCTATGGTTTTTATCGGGGGGTATGAGCCATGGTAAAGTTAGAATACAGTAGATATAATGCAAAAACAAAATTTGAATGGGTTTTCTACAGTACTTAAAGTAAATATTGGTTTTCTTATACTAACGGATCTCACGAAGGTTTTGTTGAGTTTTGTGTGATTGATGTTTTCAAGTTTTGGGTGAGATTACGATGGATGAAGGAATAAAGAGTAAGAAGAGCCTAAGCTTGGGGATGCCCCATGGCACCCCAAGCCATTATCCAAAGAGAAGCAAGCAACTAAGCTTGGGGATGCCCGAGTGGCATCCCCTCTTTCTTCTAACGACCATCGGTATTTTACTTGGAGCTATATTTTTATTCGTCACATATCATGAGTTTTGCTTGGAGCGTCTTGTATGATATGAGTCTTTGCTATTTTTGCTTTTTATTTTAAGTCATGAACCCTTGCTGGACACACGTATTTAAGGGAACCAAAATTATGCTATGACTTGTTAGAATTGCTCTCTATGCTTCACTAAAATTTTTATGAGCTATGGAATTGCTCTAGTGCTTCACTTATATCTTTCTGAGCACGGCGTGCTTTACTATTTTTGAAGAAATGCTCTCATGCTTCACTTAGATTTATTTGAGAGTTAGTAATTTTTTTAGAAATTCTCTCTTACTTCACTTAAATTATTTTGAGAGAAGAATTTTTTTTTGCTCATGTTCTTCACTTAGATTTGTTTGAGCTATCAAAAGCAACATATAAAATTAGTCCCAAAGTGATATATATCCAAGAGGGATATAATAAAAACTTTCATGAAGATCATTGGACAAAATAAACTTGATTCCTTATAATAGTTTTGCGGTATGATGATATAATATGTGAGTCATGTTAATGAGTAATTATGGCTTAGTAAGAATATTGGTGTTAAGGTTTGTGATTCCCTATGAAAGTACGAAAGTCAATAGTTATGCAATGAAATTACATCCTACTTGTGGTGCACAGAGAGCACGACGGTGAAGGAAATATTCCCTAGAGGCAATAATAAAGTTGTTATTTTATATTTTCTTATTCATGATAAAGGTTTATTATTCATGCTAGAATTGTATTGATCGGAAACTTAAATACATGTGTGAATACATAAACAAATACCATGTCCCTAGTATGCTTCTACTAGACTAGCTCGTTGATCAAAGATGGTTAAAGTTTCCTAACCATAGACATGTGTTGTCATTCGATAACGGGATCACATCATTAGGAGAATGATGTGATGGACAAGACGCAACCGTTAGCATAACATATGATCGTTCAGTTTATTGCTACTGCTTTCTTAATGTCAAATACATGTTCCTTCGATCATGAGATCATGCAACTCCTGGATACCGGAGGAATATCTTGTGTGCTATCAAATGTCACAACGTAACTGGGTGATCATAAAGATGCTCTACAGGTATCTCCGAAGGTGTCTATTGAGTTGGTGTGAATCGAGATTAGGATTTGTCACTCCGTGTATCGGAGAGGTATCTCTGGGCCCTCTCGGTAATACACATCATAAGAAGCCTTGCAAGCAAAGTGACTAATGAGTTAGTTACAGGATGATGTATTACGGAACGAGTAAAGAGACTTGACGGTAACGAGATTGAACTAGGTATGAAGATACCGACGATCGAATCTCAGGCAAGTAACATACCAATGGATAAAGGAAATTACGTATGTTGTCATAAGGTTCGACCGATAAAGATCTTCATAGAATATATAGGAGCCAATATGGGCATCCAGGTTCCGCTATTGGTTATTGACCGAAGAGGTGTCTCGGTCATGTCTACATAGTTCTCGAACCCGTAGGGTCCGCACGCTTAACGTTCGTTGATGATATAGTATTATATGAGTTATGTATGTTGGTGACCGAATGTTGTTCGGTGTTCCGGATGAGATCACGGACATGACGAGGACCTCCGGAATAGTCCGGAGGTAAAGATTGATATATGGGATAATAGTGTTTGGTCTCCGGAAAGGTTCCGGAATTCACCGGAAGGGGTTTCGGATGTTTCCCGAAATGTTTGGGCACGAGAACACTTTATTTGGGCCAAGGGGTAAAGCCCACAAGGGTTTTGGAAAGTGCAAAAGGAAGTTTTGCGGAGGCCATGGGCCAGACGCCAGGAACCCTGGCGTCTGGGGGGTAGACACCGGGAACCCTGTCGTCTAGCCCTGGAGTCCAAGAAGGACTCTTGCCTTTTGGGCAAAACCGACTTGGAGGAGGCTTTTACTCCAATTTTCAACCCCAGGGCTCAACATATAAATAGAGGGGCAGGGCTAGCACCCAAGACACATCAAGATTCACCAAGCCGTGTGCCGGCAACCCCTTCCCCTCTAGTTTATCCTCCGTCTAGTTTCTGTAGTGCTTGGCGAAGCCCTGCGGAGATTGTTCTTCATCACCAACCGTCACCACGCCGTCGTGCTGCCGGAACTCATCTACTACTTCGCCCGTCTTGCTGGATCAAGAAGGCAAGGACGTCATCGAGCTGAACGTGTGCTGAACACGGAGGTGCCGTATGTTCGGTACTTGATCGGGACGGATCGTGAAGGTGTACGACTACATCAGCCGCGTTGATAAACGCTTCCGCTTAGCGATCTTCAGGGGTATGAAGATGCTCTCCCCTCTCGTAGCTATGCATCTCCATGGATAGATCTTGCGTGTGCGTAGAAATATTTTTTGTTTTCCATGCAACGTTTCCCAACAGTGGCATCAGAGTCAGGTTTATGCGTAGATGATATGCACGAGTAGAACACAAAGAGTTGTGGGTGCTGTTAGTCATACTGCTTACCACCAACGTCTTATTTTGATTCGGCGGTATTGTGGGATGAAGCGGCCCGGACCAACCTTACATGTCGACGCAAATGAGACCGGTTCCACCGACTCACATGCAACTAGTTTTGCATAAAGGTGGTTGGCGGGTGTCTGTTTCTCCTACTTTAGTTGAATCGAATTTGACTGCGGCCGGTCCTTGAAGAAGGTTAAAACAGCAAACTTGATAATTCACCGTTGTGGTTTTTGCCGTAGGTAAGAACGGTTCTTGCTAGAAACCCGTAGTAGCCACGTAAAACTTGCAACAACAAAGTAGAGGACGTCTAACTTGTTTTTGTAGGGTATGTTGTGATGTGATATGGTCAAGACATGATGTGATATACGTTATTGTATGAGATGATCATGTTTTGTAAGATATCTGGCAACCGGCAGGAGCCTTATGCACTAGTAGAAAAAGGGCCTAATGTGAAGCACATTAGGCCCGGTTTGTAACTGAACCGGCACTAATGTGCTCATTAGTGCCGGTTCCAACGGCTAGGCGGGCGGCGATCATTAGTACCGGTTCGTGGCGAACCTTTAGTACCGGTTCATGCCACGAACCGGTACTAAAGACATGGTGGCAGGCTTGTGTCAGGCTGGGGCCCACCAGCACCTTTAGTACCGGTTGGTTATACGAACCGGGACTAGAGATGCACCTTTAGTCCCGGTTCGTATAACCAACCGGTACTAAAGGTCATCCTATATATACCCCTTCGTCGAGCCCGAGCGCTCTGTTCTTCCCCTTTCCCCTCTCCTCTGTTTTCTTCCTCTTCCTCTCGAGCTCACACTCCATTTTTGCCAAAATTTGTGAAGATTTGAAGGCACCCCATCCATCAAAGTGATCACAAAGGTTAGCAACTTTGTCCTTTCATTTCTCATTGCTAGATTAGCTCCTGCAATGCTCTATAAGTATAGTGATTTGTGTGTTTTATTTTGGGAGGAATTATATGTGGTAGTATTTGATTTATATGCAATTTGAGGTCAAAATAACTCTTAGTTTGCATATGTAGGTGTGGTTTACTTAGTGCCTTCCCGTCTCCGTCCTAACCACCGTCGATCGCCCGCACCGTCCCGTCGCCTGCACCACCTTGTGTTGAGCCTCTTGTTCTCATCTTTTTTATATAAAAAAAATCATGTTTGTGTGATTTAGATATATAGTTACTCGTATAATTATCTTACCCGTACGTTGTTTGTTATACATAGTGCCATGGTTTTGATATCCGTCCCCGTTGGCCCTCGTCCGGGTTATGATTCGGATGTGGTATATTCTCTTTTATAACTATTTGTTGCATTTTGTGTTTATGACAAATTATGCCCATCAAGTTGACATAGATATTTTTATCTAGGAGGTATGTGAACCGGAAATTCCAACCGACCCTATTGTCGAGAGGTTAAATTTAGTTGAAAGAGAAAACGATTATTTGAAAGAAAAATTGAAAAGAATTGAGGGGGAGAAGATGGAATTGGAGTTGCATGTTGCCGATGTCGTCGATGATCACAAGATCAAGATGGAGAAAATGCGCTTGAAGATTAGAAAGATTAGAAAATATGCCATTGATAGTGAGGCTTGGTATCATTATGCTGTTGGATCAATTGTTACCTTCGTTGCGATCTTGATCGCATTTGTTGTTGCATTTAAATGCTTTAGCTAGAGAGTTATTTGTATGTTTGTTTTATGAGAATAAGTGTTGTATGAACTTGTATTAATTTGGTCTATTCGGTGTTGTGTAATGAAGATGAGCCGGCAATGGATGTACGATGACCGATGCTCTCCCCAGTTCGTTAATGGCGTGCATACTTTTCTGCTTGCGGCTGAGGCAAACAAGCGGGCAGATGGTTTTATGCCTTGTCCATGTGCCGGCTGTAAGAATGATCAGAATTACTCTAAGTTAAGAACCATTCACGTCCACCTGTTTGAGTCCGGTTTCATGCCCCACTATAATGTTTGGACCAAGCACGGACAAAGAGGGGTTATGATGGAAGACAATGAAGAAGAAGAGGACAACGACTGCTATCCTGGGCATGGGTTCCCTGAATACAATGGTACAAAAATGGGGGAAGAAGCTGAGCCGGCAATGCGGGAAGAAGCTGAAGAAGAGGCATCAGATGAGCCCGCTGATGATCTAGGTCGGGCCATTGCTGATGCAAAGAGAAACTGCACAAGTGAAAAGGAGAAGAAGAAGTTGCAGCGCATGTTAGAGGATCACAAGAAATTGTTGTACCCGAATTGCGAAGCTGACAAGAAAAAGCTGGGCACCACACTGGAATTGCTGCAATGGAAGGCAGAGAATGGTGTATCTGACAAGGGATTTGAAAAGTTGCTGATAATGTTAAAGAATATGCTTCCAAAGGACAACGAATTGCCCGAGAGTACGTACGAAGCAAAGAAGGCTGTCTGCCCTCTAGGGTTAGAGGTGCAGAAGATACATGCATGCCCTAATGACTGCATCCTCTACTGCGGTGAGTACAAGGATTTGAACGCGTGCCCGGTATGCGGTGCATTGCACTATAAGATCAGCCGCGATGACCCTGGTGATGTCGAGGGCGAGTGCCCCAGGAAGAAGATTCCTGCCAAGGTGATGTGGTATGCTTCTATAATAGCACAGTTGAAACATTTGTTCCAAAACAAAGAGCATGCCAAGGCGATGCGATGGCACAGAGAAGATCATAAGAAAGACGGGAAGTTGAGAGTACCCGCTGACGGGTCGCAGTGGAGAAAAATCGAGAGAAAGTACAGGGAGGACTTTGCAGGTGACGCAAGGAACATATGGTTTGGTCTAAGTGCAGATGGCATTAATCCTTTTGGGGAGCAGAGCAGCAACTATTGCACCTGGCTTGTGACTCTATGTATGTATAACCTTCCTCCTTGATTGTGCATGAAGCGGAAGTTCATTATGATGCCAGTGCTCATCCAAGGCCCTAAGCAACCCGGCAACGACATTGATGTCTACCTAAGGCCATTAGTTGAAGAACTCTTACAGCTGTGGAATGGAAAAGGTGTACCTGCGTGGGATGAGCACAAACAGGAAGAATTTGACCTACATGCGTTGCTGTTCGTGACCATCAATGATTGGCCTACTCTCAGTAACCTTTCAGGACAGACAAACAAGGGATACCGCGCATGCACACACTATTTGGATGATACCGACAATATATATTTGGATAATTGTAGGAAGAATGTGTACCTGGGACATCCTCGATTTCTTCCGAGCAGGCATCCCGTAAGAAAGAAAGGCAAGCATTTCAAAGGTGAGGCAGATCACCGGACGAAGCCTCGCCATCGTACTGGTGATGATGTACATGATATGGTGAAGGATTTGAAGGTAATATTTGGAAAGGGTCCTGGCGGACAATCTGTTCCAAATGACGTTGACGGACGCGCACCCATGTGGAAGAAGAAATCTATATTTTGGGACCTGCCCTATTGGAAAGACCTAGAGGTCCGCTCTGCAATCGACGTGATGCACATGACGAAGAATCTTTGCGTGACCCTGCTTGGCTTCTTGGGCGTGTATGGGAAGACAAAAGATACACCGGAGGCACGGGAGGACCAGCAACGTATGCACGGAAAAGACGGCATACATCAGGGTCATGCCAGCTATGCTCTTACCAAAGAAGAGAAGGAAATCTTCTTTGAATGCCTGCTCAATATGAAGGTACCGTCTGGCTTCTCGTCGAATATAAAGGGAATAATAAATATGGCAGAGAAAAAGTTCCAGAACCTAAAGTCTAATGACTGCCACGTGATTATGACGCAACTGCTTCCGGTTGCATTGAGGGGGCTTCTACCGGAAAACGTTCGTTTAGCCATTATGAAGCTATGTGCATTCCACAGTGCAATCTCTCAGAAGGTAATCGATCCAGAAATCATACCAAGGTTAGAGAATGATTTGGTGCAATGTCTTGTCAGTTTTGAGTTGGTGTTCCCACCATCCTTCTTCAACATCATGACGCACGTCCTAGTTCACCTATGCGAAGAGATTAACGTTCTGGGTCCTGTATTTCTACACAATATGTTCCCCTTTGAGAGGTTCATGGGAGTCTTAAAGAAATATGTTCATAACCGTGCTAGGCCAGAAGGAAGCATCTCCAAGGGCCATGAAAATGAAGAGGTCAGTGAGTTTTGTATTGACTTTATTCCTGACCTTAAGCCGATTGGTGTTCCTGAATCGCGGCATAAGGGCAGACTGGGTGGAAATGGCACACTAGGACCGAAACAAATAATATGTATGGACGGGCATTCTCTCACTCAAGCACACTACACAGTTCTACAAAATTCCGCCTTGGTGGCTCCGTATATGGAGGAACACAAGAATTTTCTACGCTCCAAACACCCGAAGCAGTCTGACGACTGGATTACACGTGAACAAACGGGGACTTTCGCCGGTTGGTTGCAGACACGTGCCATGCATGACGCCGCTGTTGAAGATGACCTGTACTTGCTGTCCCAGTTACCATCTTCGAATATAATGACTTTCAAAGGGTATGAGATAAATGGGAATACATTTTACACGATCGCCCAAGATAAGAAGAGCACCATCCAAAACAGTGGTGTCCGCTTTGATGCAGCAACCAAGAGGGGAAATGACACATATTATGATTACATAGAGGACATATGGGAACTTGACTATGGACGTGGTTTGAAGGACCCTTTGTTTCGGTGCAAATGGGTCAATATGACACGAGGCGGGGTAACGGAAGACTTGTAGTACGGAATGACAACAGTGGATCTCAACAATCTTGCGTACGCAGACGAACCATTCGTCCTAGCCAATAATGTGGCGCAGGTTTTCTATGTGAAGGACATGTCTACCAAGCCGAGAAAAAGAAAAGATAAGGAAGCGAATACATCATACGATGAGGCAAAGCGCCACAAAGTTCTTTCAGGAAAAAGAAACATCGTGAGAGTGGATGACAAGACAGACATGTCAGAAGATTATGAAAAGTTTGATGAAATTGCTCCATTCACAGTGAATATTGACCCGAGCATCCAGTTAAATGATGAAGATTGTCCATGGTTACGGCGCAAAGGGACACACGCGAAGAAAAAGTTTCACACCCAAAGATCCCACTCTGGGATGTGATCGGCTTCACTGTCATCACTTTCTTCTCTAGTGAGTTTCCGGACTTGTATATCTGGAAAGTCCCACTTTGGACAAACCGTAGGGAATCTTTGTAATAGTTAGGGTGCTTATGTGTTTTGGCATTTGAAACGTGTACTTTTGTGCTTCGGACAAACGTGTACCTTTCTGACTTCATTTGCTATTTTTCAACTCATTTACTGATTTTTTTTAGAGCTAAATGACCCTGAAGTTGAAAAGGAGTATAAATGAACTCTGAAAAGGTTGAAAGTTGGCATGGTATCATCATTTCACCCACATAGCATGTTCAACAAAGTTGAGAGGGTTACGGCAAAAACTGGATGCACTTCGTGTACAAAATGGACAATCTCTTTCGAAGTATCAGGGTTTCGGACGAAAACTCATCTGTTACAAAGGCAATTCATTTTTTTTAACTTATTACAACTCCAGACTTTTTGTGCATTCAGTATGCACCATTCAAAGCCACGTCATCAACTTTCAACCCTTTCTGACATCATTTGCTATTTTTCATGCATTTACTGATTTTTTTTGAGCTAAATGACCCTGAAATTGAAAAGCAGTACAAATGAACTCTGAAAGGTTGAAAGTTGGCGTGGTATCATCATTTCACCTACATAGCACGTGCAAAAAAGTCGAGAGGGTTACGACAAAAACTGGATGCACTTCGTGTACAAAATAGACAATCTCTTTCGAAGTATAAGGGTTTCAGACGAAAACTCATCTGTTACAAAGGCATTTCATTTTTTAAATAACCTAAGTATTACCAAATTGAATATAATGATAAAACACACTAATATTAAACATAAGAAAAAAGAATCACTGAAAAAAATCTATTTTTAAAGTTAAGTTATTCACAAACTAGTGATTCACACAAATTTCAAATAATTCAAATTTAAACTATTCAAATTTGAAAACTACTGGGACTAACAGAAAGTTTGTAATTTTTTGTACCTAAAGCAAAAATATTCACAAAGAAACTCTAAGTACAGCAAAAAACAACTCAGAAATAAATAAATCAGAAAAGAAACAAAAACTAAATAAAAAAAAGCCCGCCTACTAGGCCACAGCGGCCTGCATACGACTAGAAACCCAACCTGGGGTTGGGCCAGGATGCAGGCCCGCAAGGCCCAGTAGGCCCATAGGGCAGCGCGGCAGAGTTAGGCCCAGAAGCCTACTATGGAGAGGAGTTCGAGACAGCAGCCGTGCCGGGGCTTTTAAACCAGTGCGGACGCCCCTCGGCTAGCGAGGTGGGACTAAACTTGCCGCACCGCACTTGCGCCAGCGCACCCCCTTTAGTACCGGGTCGTGGCTCCAACCGGTACTAAAGGCCGGTTGGAGCCACGACCCGGTGCTAAAGGGGTGCGCTTCCCGCCGCTTGGCCTGGCCAAAACAGATCTTCAATACCGGTTGGTGGCTCCAACCAGTACTAAAGGTCCAACCTATATATACAACACTTGAAAAAAATTCAGTTTCCCTCTGTTCTTCCTCTATTTCTTCCTCTCCGTCGACGACGCACCGCCTGCTCGGCCCGATCGACACCGTCGCCACACCCGACGGGCCGCCCCCGACGCGCCGCCCACGCCGTCCCCCGTCGCGCCGCCCGCCGCGCATGACGCGCCGCCCACCGCCCTCGTCGCGCGCCGCCCCTCCCTCGAGCTCGCACGCCGTCGCCGCCCCCGGCGCCCCGCTGTGAGCCCCTACCGCCATGGCCGCCCTCACACAGACATGCACACACACACACACACATATTTTCTTATTTTATGTTTTTTAGTTTTTTATAGTTTTAGTTATAGAAATGTTAGATGAATTTTAGATATAGAAATGTTAGTTAGATGAATTTTGACATTTTCTTTCACTAGATGATTAGATGTATATAGAAAAAAGTTAAGAAATTTGATACTTTTAGTTATATATAAATATAAAAATGTTAGATGAATTAGATATATAAATGTTAGATGCATGTTTTTTTTAGTTTTCTTATACTTTTAGTTATAGAAATATTAGATGAATTTTAGATATATAAATGTTAATTAGATATATAAATGTTAATTAGAAATGTTATATTGTTAGTTTTTTATACGTGAACGATGCCCGGCCCGCATCCTCGCCGTCGACCTGTTCGCGGCGACGTCCTGCTTCAGAGGAGCCATGTCCGGGACTGGCATTGGGTTCATTGACCCTAATACCATTAATCAAGAGACATGGACATATGAATGGTATCGAGAAGAAGTAGAGAAAAACATGCTAGAGTTCTTGAAGAAACTCAACGGCAATCGAGATATACTACTTCCTTACAAATTCGGGTGAGTCACACTGTCTTGTACTACAAATTCTGTTTTTACTTACTAGCTAGATGTTAATAAGTGTATAGGGTTTAGGGTAGTTGATGAGTGTTATGCACATGCCCGCTTAATTTATACATGCAAACGTGTGCGCATGCAGTTTCCACTGGATCTTGTTAGTCATTCAAGTTGAAGAAGGAAAAGTTGAAGTACTGGACTCACTACTTAAACCAGTTACTGACTTCGAAATCGTGAAGGGGATAGTCAACAGGTAATTTCAATCATTATTGAACTATATGTCGGCCTCTTTAGTTCGTCATTTCCTGATATCAACTAATTAATAACTCCTTTATTCATTTTCTTTGCCGGCGGGCAGGGCTTGGCAAAAGTTCATCAAAGAGGTTCCAGGCGAATGGAAACAAAAGCTGTATTGGTATCAACCCAAGGTAATTAATTAAGTAGTACTAGCTAGCTACCATCTCTTTAATTCTAGTTTCAATACCATTAATTATCATGCTTGATTAATTATTATCTGATTGAATTCTATTCTCGTAAAGGCCATGATGCAGGCGCCGGGGATTGATTTATGTGAATACTACGTTTGCGAGAACATTCGCATGATGGTGTCCGAAAGGAGCAGATCTTCTAGACAGCTATGTGTACGTTTGCCAGAACACTATTCATAATTTTTACATCATTATCGATATCTAATCACACAACTAATACATGCATATTGATCTCCTTCTTAAAAGTTCAATGAGGTGCGGGATAAGCTCCTACCAACGGATCGCGTACGAGCAATTCATGAGGAAATAGCTGGATTTTTGCTCGACCAGGTCATAGATCCCAAAGGAGAATACCATTACCCGCTACCGCAGTAATGCCTCCATGTAGGAGAAATTGTATATACCAACTTGTATATATACATGTGTATGTGTGAATGGTGGTGCGAGACATTCGATGACATATATATATATATATATGATCGGTTCTATGAGAAATTCTATTTATATATATGCATAACGTGTATAATATGTAGTATCATAAAATACTGGCAAATGAAAAAGAATTAAATGGAAAACACAAAATTAAAGGAAAAAGAAATCGTAAACCCAAAACCCCCTAAACCTTTTAGTACCAGTTGGTGTTACCAACCGGTACTAAAGGTCTCCCAGCCCCCGGCGCTGGCTCGTGCCACATGGTGGCCCTTTAGTGGCGGTTCGTGTTGAACCAGTACTAAAGGGGGGGGGGACCTTTAGTCCCCACCCTTTTGTGCCGGTTGCAGAACAGGCACTATAGGGCCTTACGAACCGGTGCTATAGCCCGGTTCTGCACTAGTGATGGTTGTCTCTTTATAGTATGAAATGCATACGCCATGTAATTGCTTTACTTTATCACTATGCGTTAGCGATAGTTGTAGAAGCAATAGTTGGCGAGATGACCACGACGCAACGATGGAGATCAAGGTGTCGAGCCGGTGACGATGGAGATCATGACGATGCTTTGGAGATGGAGATCAAAAGCATGAGATGATGATGGCCATATCATGTCACATATTTTGATTGCATGTGATGTTTATCTTTTATGCATCTTATTTTGCTTAGTACGGCGGTAGCATTATAAGATGATCCCTTCACTAAATTTTAAGGTAAAAGTGTTCTCCCTGAGTATGCACCGTTGCTACAGTTCGTCGTGTTGAGACACCACGTGATGATCGGGTGTGATAGACTCTACGTTCACATACAATGGGTGCAAGACAGTTTTGCACATGCGGAATACTTGGGTTAAACTTGACGAGCCTAGCATGTACAGACATGGCCTTGGAACACTGGAGACCGAAAGGTCGAACGTGAATCATATAGTAGATATGATCAACATAGAGATGTTCACCATTGATGACTACCCCATCTCATGTGATGATCGGACATGGGTTAATTGATTTGGATCACGTATTACTTAGATGACTTGAGGGATGTCTATTTAAGTGGGAGTTTTTAAGTAATTTGATTAATTGAACTTAATTTATCATGAACTTAGTCCTGATAGTATTTGCATATCTATGTTGTAGATCAATGGCTCACGTATATTTCCCCTATTTTATTTTGATATGTTCCTAGAGAAAACTAAGTTGACAGATGATAGTAGCAATGATGCGGACTGGGTCCGTGATCTGAGGATTATCCTCATTGCTGCACTGAAGAATTATGTCCTTGATGCACCGCTAGGTGACAGACCTATTGCAGGAGCAGATGCAGACGTTATGAACATTTGGCAAAGCTCGATATGATGACTACTTGATAGTTTAGTGCGCCATGCTTTACGGCTTAGAACCGGGACTTCAAAAACGTTTTGAACGCCACGGAGCATAGGAGATGTTCCAAGAGCTGAAATTGGTATTTCAAACTCATGCCCATGTCGAGAGGTATAAGACCTCTGACAAGTACTTTGCCTACAAGGTGGAGGAGAATAGCTCAACTAGTGAGCATGTGCTTAGAATGTCTGGGTACTACAATCGCTTGAATCAAGTGGGAGTTAATCTTCCAGATATGATAGTGATTGACAGAGTTCTCTAGTCACTATCACCAACTACTAGAACTTCGTGATGAACTATAATATGCAAGGGATGACGAAAACGATTCCCGAGCTCTTCGCGATGCTGAAATCGGCGAAGGTAGCAATCAAGAAAGAGCATCAAGTGTTGATGGTTAACAAGACCACTAGTTCAAGAAAAATGGCAAGCAAGTTGCCGCTCCCGTGAAGAAGCCTAAAGCTGAACCCAAGCCTGAGACTGAGTGCTTCTACTGCAAAGGAAATGGTCATTGGAAGCGGAACTACCCCAAATACTTGGCTGATAAGAAGGATGGCAAAGTGAACAAAGGTATATTTGATATACATGTTATTGATGTGTACTTTACTAGTGTTCATAGTAGCCCCTGGGTATTTGATACCGGTTCAGTTGCTAAGCTTAGTAACTCGAAACAGGAGTTGCAAAATGAACAGAGACTAGTTAATGGCGAGGTGACGATGTGTGTTGGAAGTGATTCCAAGGTTGATAAGATCACCATCGCACACTCCCTCTACCTTCGTGATTAGTGTTGGACCTAAATAAATGTTATTTGGTGTTTGCGTTGAGCATGAATATGATTAGATCATGTTTATTACAATACGGTTATTCATTTAACTCAAAGAATAATTGTTGTTCTATTTACATGAATAAAACCTTCTATGGTCATACACCCAATGTGAATGGTTTATTGAATCTCGATCGTAGTGATACACATATTCATAATATTGATGCCAAAATTTGCAAAGTTGATAATGATAGTGCAACATACTTGTGGCACTGCCGTTTAGGTCATATTGGTGTAAAGCGCATGAAGAAACTCCATGCAGATGGGATTTTGGAATCACTTGACTATGAATCATTTGATACTTGCGAACCATGCCTCATAGCAAGATGACTAAAACTCCGTTCTCCGGAACAATGGAGCGAGCTAATGACTTATTGGAAATAATACATACCAATGTATGCGGTCCGATGAGTGTTGAAGCACGCGGCGGGTATCGTTATTTTCTGACCTTCACAGATGATTTGAGTAGGTATGGGTGTATCTACTTGATGAAACACAAGTCTGAAACATTTGAAAAGTTCGAAGAATTTCAGAGTGAAGTGGAGAATCATCGTAATAAGAAAATAAAGTTTCTACGATCTGATCACGGAGGCGAATATTTGAGTTATGAGTTTGGCCTTCATTTAAAACAATGTGGAATTGTTTCACAATTCACGCCACCTGGAACACCACAGCGTAATGGTGTGTCCGAATGTCGTAACCGAACTTTATTAGATATGGTGCGATCTATGATGTCTCTTACCAATTTACCACTATCATTTTGGGGTTATGCATTAGTGACAGCTGCATTCACTTTAAATAGGGCACCATCTAAATCCGTTGAGACGACATCGTACGAACTATGGTTTGGCAAGAAACCTAAGCTGTCGTTTCTTAAAGTTTGGGGTTGCGACACTTATGTCAAAAGGCTTCAGCCTGATAAGCTCGAACCCAAATCGGAGAAGTGCGTCTTCATAGGATACCCTAAGGAAACAATTGGGTACACCTTGTACCACAGATCCGAAGGCAAGATCTTTGTTGCCAAGAATGGAACCTTTCTAGAGAAGGAGTTTCTCTCGAAAGAAGTGAGTGGGAGGAAAGTAGAACTTGATGTGGTAATCGTACCTTCTCTCGAATTGGAAAGTAGCACATCACAGAAAACCGTTCCTGTGATGCCTACACCAACTAGAGAGGAAGCAAATGATAATGATCATGGAACTTCAGATCAAGTTACTACTGAACCTCGTAGGTTAACCAGAGCACGATCCGCACCAGAGTGGTACGTAATCCTGTTCTGGAAGTCAAGTTATTAGACCAAGGCGAACCTACGAACTATGAAGAAGCTATGATGAGCCCAGATTCCGACAGATGGCTTGAGGCCATGAAATCTGAGATAGGATTCATGTATGAGAACAAAGTGTGGACTTCGGTGGACTTGCCCGATGATCGGCAAGCCCTAGAGAATAAATGGATCTTCAAGAAGAAGACTGACGCTGATGGTAATGTTACTGTCTACAAAGCTCGACTTGTCACAAAAGGTTTTCGACAAGTTCAAGGGGTTGACTACGATGAGACTTTCTCACCCGTAGCGATGCTTAAGTCCGTCCGAATCATATTAGCAATTGCCACATTTTATGATTATGAAATCTGGCAAATGGACGTCAAAACTGCATTCCTTAATGGATTTTTTAAAGAAGAGTTGTATATGATGCAAACAGAAAGTTTTTGTCGATCCTAAAGGTGCTAACAAAGTGTGCAAACTCCAGCGATCCATCTATGGACTGGTGCAAGCATCTCGGAGTTGGAATATACGCTTTGATGAGGTGATCAAAGCATATGGTTTTATACAGACTTACAATGAAGCCTGTATTTATAATAAAGTGAGTGGGAGCTCTGTAGCATTTCTGATATTATATGTGGATGACATATTGTTAATTGGAAACGATATTGAATTTCTGGATAGCATAAAAGGATACTTGAATAAGAATTTTTCAATGAAATACCTCAGTGAAGCTGCTTACATATTGGGCATCAAGATCTATAGGGATAGATCGAGATGCTTAATGGGACTTTCACAAAGCACATACCTTGGCAAAGTTTTGAAGAAGTTCAAAATAGATCAGTCAAAGAAAGGGTTCTTGCCTGTGTTGCAAGGTGTGAAGTTGAGTAAGACTCAAAGCCCGACCACGACAGAAGATAGAGAGATAATGAAAGTCATTCCCTATGCCTTAGCCATAGGTTCTATAAAGTATGCCATGCTGTGTACCAGACCTGTTGTGTACCTTGCCATAAGTTTGGCAGGGGGTACAATAGTGATCCAGGAGTAGATCACTAGACAGCGGTCAAAATTATCCTTAGTTACCTAAGAAGACTAAGGAAATATTTCTCGGTTATGGAGGTGATAAAGAGTTCGTCATAAAGGGTTACGTTGATGCAATCTTTAACACTGATCCAGATGACTCTGAGTCTCAATCTGGATACGTATTGAAAGTGGGAGCAATTAGCTAGAGTAGCTCCATGCAAAGCATTGTAGACATAGAAATTTGCAAAATGCATACGAATCTGAATGTGGCAGACCCGTTGACTAAACTTCTCTCACAAGCAAAACATGATCACACCTTAGTACTCTTTGGGTGTTAATCACATGGCGATGTGAACTAGATTATTGACTCTAGTAAACTCTTTGGGTGTTGATCACATGGCGATGTGAACTATGGGTGTTAAATCACATGGTGATGTGAACTAGATTATTGACTCTAGTGCAAGTGGGAGACTGAAGCAAATATGCCCTAGAGGCAATAATAAAGTTGTTATTTTATATTTCCTTATTCATGATAAAGGTTTATTATTCATGCTAGAATTGTATTGATCGAAAACTTAAATACATGTGTGAATACATAAACAAATACCGTGTCCCTAGTATGACTCTACTAGACTAGCTCGTTGATCAAAGATGGTTAAGGTTTCCTAACCATAGACATGTGTTGTCATTTGATAACGGGATCACATCATTAGGAGAATGATGTGATGGACAAGACCCAACTGCTAGCATAGCATATGATTGTTCAGTTTATTGCTACTGCTTTCTTAATGTCAAACACATGTTCCTTCGACCATGAGATCATGCAACTCCCGGATACCGTAGGAATACCTTGTATGCTATCAAACGTCACAATGTAACTGGGTGATCATAAAGATGCTCTACAGGTATCTCCGAAGGTGTCTATTGAGTTGGTCTGAATCGAGATTGGGATTTGTCACTCCGTGTATCAGAGAGGTATCTCTGGGCCCTCTCGGTAATACACATCATAAGAAGCTGATGACCCACAAGTATAGGGGATCAATCGTAGTCCTTTCGATAAGTAAGGGTGTCGAACCCAACGAGGAGAAGAAGGAAATGACAAGCGGTTTTCAGCAATGTAATGTCTGCAAGCACTGAAATTATAAGTAACGAGTAGTTTGATAGCAAGATAATTTGTAATGAGCAAGTAACGGTAATGGTAACAAAAGTACAGCAAAGTAGCACAATCCTTTTGAGGCAAAGGACAGGCCAAAACGGTCCCTTATGATAAGCAAAGCGGTCTTGAGGGTACACGGGAATTTCACCTAGTCACTTTCACCATGTTGGTTTGATTTGTGTTCGCTACTTTGATAATTTGATATGTGGGTGGACCGGTGCTTAGGTGCTGTTCTTACTTGAACAAACCTCTTACTTATGATTAACCCCCTCGCAAGCATCCGCTACTACGAGAAAAGTATTAAGAATAAATTCTAACCATAGCATTAAACTTTTGGATCCAATCGGTCCCTTACGGAATAGCGCATAAACTAGGGTTTAAGCTTCTATCACTCTAGCAACCCATCATCTCATAACTACTCCACAATGCATTCCCTTAGGCCTAAATATGGTGAAGTGTCATGTAGTCGACGTTCACATGACACCACTAAGGGAATCGCAACATACATATCATCAAAATATCGAACACATATCAAGTTCACATGATTACTTGCAACATGATTTCTCCCGTGACCTCAAGAACAAAAGTAACTACTCACAAATGATAATCATGCTCAAGATTATAGGGGTATTAAATAGCATAATGGATCTGAACATATAATCTTCCACCAAATAAACCATATAGTAATCAACGACAAGATGTAATCAACACTACTAGTCACCCACAAGTACCAATCTATATTTTCGGTACAAAGATTGAACACAACAGATGAAATAGGGTTTGAGAGGAGATGGTGCTGTTGAAGATGTTGATGGAGATTGCCCTCCCCAAGATGGGAGAGTTGTTGGTGATGACGATGACGATGATTTCCCCCTCCGGCAGCGAAGATCCCCCGGCGGAATAGCTCCGCCGGAGGGCAAAAGTGCTCCTACCCAAGTTCCACTTCGAGACGGCGGCGCTTCTTCCCGAAAGTACTCTCCTTATTTTTTCTAGGTCGAAATGACTTATATACCAGAAGATGGGCACCGGAGGTGGGCCGGGCTGAGCACAACCCACCAGGGTGCGCCTGGGGGGCCTGGCGCGCCCTGGTGTCTTGTGCTCACCAGGTGGCCTCCCTTCGGTAGTTATTTGCTCCAGTAATTCTTATTTATTCCATAAAAATTCCTCGTGAAGTTTCAGCTCATTTGGAGTTGTGCAAAATAGGTAGCCTGACATAGCTTTTTTCAGGTCCAGATTTCCAGCTGCCGGAATTCTCCCTCTTTGTGTGAACCTTGCATATTATGAGAGAAAAGGCATTAGAATTACTCCAAAAAGCATTATTATGCATAAAAACATTATAAATAACAGTAGGTAAACATGATGCAAAATGGACGTATCAACTCCCCCAAGCTTAGACCTCGCTTGTCCTCAAGTGAAAACCGAAATCGAAAAACATGTCCACATGCTTAGAGAGAGAGGTGTCGATAAAAACAAAATACGGACATAGAAGCATCATGTAAATTATTATAACAGCAACAAACTTTATCATAGACTTCTCATGAATAAGTAACAATTCATCACAACATCGAATTATAAAGCATAAAATCTATTGGAAACCAACAAACTATGTTCTCAATCAACTTTGCAACTACAATTCATCATCCTTTCAGGAAGGGTCATGTATCAGAGCCTTTAGGCAAGCCCACATACTCAACCATCATATAGTCTTCTTTGATTGCTAACACTCACCGCATACACATGAGCAAAATGTTTCAACCTGACACATAGAAAGATAGGGGTTTATAATTTCGCCTCCCAACGTATTCACCTCAAGGGTGATGTCAACAGTAATAACTCATGCTACCCATATCCAACTAGATATATGTGCCTAGATCTTTCCTCACCACATGATGCTTGCCAAAAGAGAAAAACAAAAAGGAATAGAGAGAAAAACTTTGACTCTTGCATGAAAGTAAATACATAAAAGTAAAAGATAGGCCCTTCGCAGAGGGAAGCAGAGGTTTCCATGCGCTTTTTGTTTGTATGCTCAATCCCTTAGCGCAAAAGAACGTCACGTTATATTGCCCCTTATGATAGCAACCTTTATTATGCAGTCTGTCACTAAATGATCTAACACTTTTAGAAGCAATTTTTATTGCCTTATTGCACCGATGACAACTTACTTGAAGGATCTTACTCAATCAATAGGTAGGTATGGTGGACTCTCAAAACAAGATTTGGGTTTAAGGGTTTTTGGATGCACAAGTAGTATCTCTACTTGGTGCGGAGTTTTTGGCTAGCAAAGATAGGGAGCAAGCA
Organism: Thinopyrum elongatum; assembly: GCA_011799875.1. Taxonomy (NCBI): domain Eukaryota; kingdom Viridiplantae; phylum Streptophyta; class Magnoliopsida; order Poales; family Poaceae; genus Thinopyrum; species Thinopyrum elongatum. Next base: position 611,759,584 of record CM022301.1, on the reverse strand, counting down.
CCACATGTTGAAGGATCTATGACAGTGTAACTTCTATGTGAATATGAACAAACATAAATCATTACGTTGTCTTCCTTGTCCAACGTCAACAATTTTGGCATATAATATTTTGATGGGGGCTCACAATCACAAAATATTTCCAAGACAGTGTATTTTCATGTGAATATTCTCTTCCCTTATTAATTCTTCCATGAATTGCATCATTGACCAATGCTATGTTTGTCAATCTCCGATAAAATTTTCTACTTATACTTTTCCTTATGTGGTGTCATTACTTACCATAAGATTAGCATATGATCTTTTTTATTTATTTCCTTTCTTTTTATGGAAACAAGAAAGTAAAGAAAGCAAAACTCAAACTAAACTTTATTATATATCTCGCGCACGAATACAAGGATAGATCTAAGCAAACTCTCAAAAAGAAAGGATCGAACTAAACTTTTATTCATCTAAAGCAAAAGATAACTATGGATCGAACTTAGAAAAGTGAAGGAAAAAGATAGTGGAGGTGATACGATACCGAGGCACCTCCCCCAAGCTTGGCGTAAGCCAAGGGGAGTGCCCATACCCGATACTCAATTTTCTTTTGGTGATGAAGAAGGAGGTGGTGGTGATGAAGTAATAGCGTTTTCCAATATAATCATAAGTAGCTCCCTCAAGCCTTGAATCTCTCGAAGGGCCCTATGAAGCAACTCAGTGTTCTTCTCCACTTCAGCCATAATGTGTTTATTCTTCGGGCCCCAAGAGTTTGTTCCTGCATCACTTTCTCTTGGATGAGATATGTCCCAATTGGACGGTATGTGCACATGAGGAGTATTTTTGAATCCATAATTGTGAATCAAATTGTGAATTTTTTTATGATGTAACCTGTGTAAAGGCCTCCTTGGTGGGAGTTCTTCATGCACTTCAGGGCTCTCTTGATTGTTCGATGATCTCACGGCCTGATGAGGATTAGGACGAGTGGAGATGCCAGCCAGTGTGCCTCTCTCGGAAGCCGGGGGGTGAACCCCAAGGGTATTCCCTTCATCTTCCTCCATGGCAACCTCCTCAACTCCCTCTCTCCTTAGCTCCCCCTGTAGCAACCAAGCATCTTCTTCTACGTTGTTGGAGCAGGGAGAAGACATGATGCCTGGCTTAACAGATCTGACAGAAAACAACAAGAAAAGAAAACATGAGATTTCTCCATGATACGGAGGTCAATAGGTTCAGGGGGGGGGGGGGGGGGGGTATATAAAGATTTTTTATCTTGGTAAACAAGCAAACGGAAGAAAAACGGAGTCCGGAAGGTACCCGAGGTGGGCACAACCCACCTGGGCGCGCCTGGCAAGCCAGGCGCGCCCTAGTGTCTTGTGCCCACCAGGGTCACCTTCCTGGTAGTTTCTTATTTTCTTAATTTTTTAAATATTCCAAAACTGACAGAAAATATTTTTGCAGATTTTTTGGAGTCCGTTTACTTATCGTATCATGTACCTCCTCTTTTTTCACGATTTTGGAGAGTTCCGGAAGATTTCCTTTATGTGTTCTTCCGGTGTCATAGTTTGGATAATATGGCTTTCAACATTAATGGGCGTACCTGAGAAATAATGTTTTATTCGTTGCCCATTAACAACCTTCGGGTTAGTACCTTCGGCATTATTTATTTTGATAGCTCCAGATCGATAAACCTCCTCGATAACATAGGGTCCTTCCCATTTGCAGAGGAGTTTTCCTGCAAAGAATCTGAAATGAGAGTTGTACAAAAGAACATATTCTCCAACTTTGAACTCACGCTTTTGGATTCTTTTATCATGCCATCTTTTAACTTTTTCTTTAAATAACTTGGCATTTTCATAAGCTTGGGTTCTCCATTCATCTAATGAGCTAATATCAAATAACCTCTTCTCACCAGCAAGTTTGAAATCATAGTTGAGTTCTTTAATTGCCCAATAAGCTTTATGTTCTAACTTAAGAGGCAAATGACAAGCTTTTCGATAAACCATTTTATAAGGAGACATACCCATAGGATTTTTATATGCTGTTCTACAAGTCCAAAGTGCATCATCTAATTTCTTAGGCTAATTCTTCCGGGACCTATTAACAGTCTTTTGTAAAATTAATTTTATTTCTCTATTGCTAAGTTCAACTTGACCACTAGACTGAGGATGATAGGGTGATGCAATTCTATGGTTAACATCATACTTGGCAAGCATTTTACGGAAAGCACCATGAATAAAGTGTGAACCACCATCAGTCATTAAATATCTAGGGACTCCAAACCTTGGGAAAATAACTTCTTTATGCATTTTAATAGAGGTGTTGTGATCAACACTACTAGTTGGAATAGCTTCTACCCACTTAGTAACATAATCAACAGCAACCAAAATATGAGTATACCCATTAGCGGAAGGAAAATGTCCCCTGTAATCAAATCCCCAAACATCAAATGGTTCAACAACAAGTGAATAATTCATAGGCATTTCTTGACGCTTACCGATATTACCTATTCTTTGACATTCATCACAAGATAAGACGAACTTACGAGCAACTTTGAAGAGAGTAGGCTAATAAAACCAAGATTGCAATACCTTGTGAGCAGTTCTGTCTCCCGCATGATGTCCTCCATAAGCTTCGGAGTGACATTTCTGTAGGAGTTGTCCCTGTTCATGCTTAGGTACACAACGTCTAATAATACCATCTACTCCTTTATAAAGATGTGGGTCATCCCAAAAGTAATGTCTTAAATCATAGAAGAATTTTTTCTTTTGTTGGTATGTGAAACTAGGTGGTAAATATTTAGCAACACTATAATTAGCATAGTCAGCATACCAAGGTGTACTAGTAGAAACATTTATTGCAGCTAACTGCTCATCAGGAAAGCTATCATTAATAGATTGTGGGTCATCAAGAATATTTTCAAGCCTAGACAAGTTATCAGCTACGGGGTTCTCCGCTCCTTTTCTATCAGTGATATGCAAATCAAATTCTTGTAGCAAGAGAACCCATCAAATAAGCCTAGGTTTGGCATCTTTCTTTTCCGTAAGATACTTTATTGCAGCATGATCAGTGTGAACAATTACTTTTGAATCTACAATATAGGATCTAAATTTATCACAAGCAAACACCACTGCTAGAAATTCTTTTTCAGTAGTAGTGCACTGTCTAGAGTTTTACTTGTGTAGTGAATAACATTCAGTTTCTTATCAACTCTTTATCCTAACAACACCAACAACATAATCACTAGCATCACACATAATTTCAAAAGGCAGGTTCCAATCAGGTGGTTGAACAATAGGTGCAGAAATTAAGGCTTTCTTGAGTGTTTCGAAGGCTTCTAAACAATTATCATAAAAAACAAAAGGAATATCCTTTTGCAAAAGATTTGTAAGAGGCCTAGTAATTTTAGAAAAGTCTTTGATAAATCTCCTATAGAAACCAGCATGACCAAGGAAACTACGAATACCTTTGATATCTTTAGGACATGGCATTTTCTCAATTGCATCAACCTTAGCTTTGTCCACCTCAATACCTCTTTCAGAAATTTTATGGCCCAAAACAAAACCTTCGTTAACCATAAAGTGGCACTTCTCCCAATTCAAGACAAGATTCGTTTGCTCACATCTCTGCAAAACTCGATCAAGATTGCTTAAACAATCATCAAAAGACTTCCCATAAACAGAAAAGTCATCCATGAAAACCTCAATAATCTTTTCACAAAAGTCAGAGAATATAGCAGTCATATGTCTTTGAAAGGTAGCAGGTGCATTGCATAAACCAAAAGGCATACGTCTATAAGCATAAATTCCAAAAGGACAAGTAAAAGTGGTCTTTTCTTGATTAGGTTGAGAAACATGTATTTGTGAAAAACCAGAATATCCATCAAGGAAGAAAAATGTGTGTGCTTAGATAATCTTTCTAGCATTTGATCAATAAAAGGCAGAGGGTAATGATCTTTTCTAGTTGCCTTGTTTAATTTTGTAAAATCAATTACCATTCTATAGCCTGTAACAATTCTTTGTGGAATAAGTTCATTCTTATCATTAGGAACAACAGTAATACCTTCTTTCTTAGGGACACAATGGACAGGACTTACCCATCTACTATCAGCTATAGGATATATTATACCTGCTTCAAGAAGTTTTAATATTTCCATTCTTACCACTTCTTTCATCTTTGGATTTAACCGACGTTGGTGATCAACAACGGGTTTAGCATCAGGTTCAATATTAATCTTGTGTTGACATAGACTGGGACTGATGCCCTTAAGATCATCAAGAGTATATCCAATAGCAGCTCGGTGCTTCCTTAGAACTTTCAATAATCTTTCTTCTTCATGTTCTGAAAGGTTAGCACTAATAATAACAAGATATATCTTTTTCTCATCAAGATAAGCATATTTGAAAGTGTCTGGCAATTGTTTTAATTCAAACACAGGATCATCTTTAGGTGGAGGAGGACCTCCTGGGGTTTCAATAGGCAAATTGTTCTTAAGCAGCGGTTGTTGTTCGAACAAGATTCTATCTATTTCATTTCTTTTGTGCATATGCAAATCATTTTCATGGTCTAGCAGATATTGTTCTAAAGGATCAGTAGGAGGTAAAACAATAGAAGCAAGACCAATAATTTCATCCTTACTAGGCAATTCTTTTTTATGAGGTTTTCTACTAAACTTGGAAAAATTGAACTCATGAGACTCATCTCCAAAGCTAACACCGACAATTTGTTTCTCATAATCTATTTTAGCATTAACAGTGTTCAATAAAGGTCTACCAAAGATAATGGGACAAAAGTCATCCTATGGGGAACCAGGAACAAGAAAATCAGTAGGGTATTTTACTTTCCCACACAAGACTTCAACATCTCTAACAATCCCAAGTGGTGTGATAGTGTCTCTATTAGCAAGTTTAATAGTAACAACTATGTCTTCTATTTCAGCGGGTGCTATATCATTCATAATTTCTTGATATAAGGTAAAAGGAATAGTACTCACGCTAGCACCTATGTCACATAAACCATGATAACAGTGATCTCCTATTTTAACTGAGACAACAGGCATGCCAACAACGGGTCTATGTTTATCTTTCCCATCGGGTTTGGCAATTCTTGCAGCTTCACCAACGAAGTAAATAACATGCCCATCAATATTACCGACCAAGAGAACCTTAACCATAGCAACACTAGGTTCTACCTTGATTTTTTCAGCTGGTTTAGGGGTTCTAGTATAACTTTTATTGACCACAGTTGAAACTTTAGCATATTCCTTCATCCTAATAGGGAAAGGTGGTTTTTCAATGTAAGCAGTAGGAACAACTGGATCAACATTATAAATAATAGTTTCATCTTTAGCTGTTACCGGTTCTTTAATTTCTTCTTTAATAGGTGGGTGATATTTAAACCACCTCTCCTTAGGGAGATCAACATGAGTAGCAAAAGATTCACAAAAGGAAGTTACCATCTCAGAGTCAAGTCCATATTTAGTGCTAAACTTTTGAAAAGCATCGGTATTCATAAAAGATTTAACACAATCAAACTTAAGCTTAATACCTGACTCTTTATCTTCGTCGAGTTCCCAATCTTCAGAGTTGCTTTAATTCTTTCTAAAAGATCCCACCGGAATTCAATAGTCTTCTTCATAAAGGAACCAGTACAAGAAGTATCGAGCATGGATCGATCGTTATGAGAAAGCCGAGCATAAAAATTCTGAATAATAATTTCTCTTGAGAGCTCATGGTTGGGGCATGAATTTAACATTGACTTAAGCCTCCCCCAAGATAGAGCGATACTTTCTCCTTCACGAGGCCAAAAATTATATATATAATTCCGATCATGATGAACTAGATGCATAGGATAATTTTTTTGATGGAATTCCAATTTCAACCGATTCCAATTCCAAGATCCAATATCATCGCATAGCCTATACCATGCCAATGCCTTTCCCTTCAAAGATAACGGGAAAACCTTCTTCTTAGCTTCATCTCCGGGTAAACCTGCAAGCTTAAACAATCCACAAATTTCGTCCACATATATCAAGTGCATATCAGGATGTTTGGTTCCATCTCCTGCATAAGGATTAGCTAGCAGTTGTTCTAGCATACCCGAAGGAATTTCATATTCAGTATTTTCAGGAGGTGCAGTAGGTTGAGGGGTGACTAATTGTGGTTCCGGTCGAGGTGAAGATACCCCGAACAAACCCCTCAAAGAATTGTTTTTCATAGTAACAAGTGACAGTAAATTTCAGCACGTAGTAATAATTTTTCCTTACCAATTTCCACTTACCAAGAGCGCTTCTCTCCTCGGCAATGGTGCAAGAAAAGAGCCTTGATGACCCACAAGTATAGGGGACCAATCGTAGCCCTTTCGATAAGTAAGAGTGTCGAACCCAACAAGGAGCAGAAGGAAATGACAATCGGTTTTCAGCAAGGTAATGTCTGCAAGCACTGAAATTATAAGTAACGAGTAGTTTGATAGCAAGATAATTTGTAACAAGCAAGTAACAGTAATGGGAACAAAAGTGCAGCAAGGTAGCCCAATCCTTTTGAGGCAAAGGACAGGCCAAAACGGTCCCTTATGATAAGCAAAGCGTTCTTGAGGGTACACGGGAATTTCACCTAGTCACTTTCACCATGTTGGTTTGATTTGTGTTCGCTACTTTGATAATTTGATATGTGGGTGGACCGGTGCTTAGGTGCTGTTCTTACTTGAACAAGCTTCCTACTTATGATTAACCCCCTCGCAAGCATCCGCAACTACGAGAAAAGTATTAAGAATAAATTCTAACCATAGCATTAAACTTTTGGATCCAATCGGTCCCTTACGAAATAGCGCATAAACTAGGGTTTAAGCTTCTGTCACTCTAGCAACCCATCATCTAATAACTACTCCACAATGCATTCCCTTAGGTCCAAATATGGTGAAGTGTCATGTAGTCGACGTTCACATGACATCACTAAGTGAATCACAACATACATATCATCAAAATATCAAACACATATCAAGTTCACATGATTACTTGCAACATGATTTCTCCCGTGACCTCAAGAACAAAAGAAACTACTCACAAATGATAATCATGCTCAAGATCAGAGGGGTATTAAATAGCATAATGGATCTGAACATATAATCTTCCACCAAATAAACCATATAGTAATAAACTACAAGATGTAATCAACACTACTAGTCACCCATAAGTACCAATCTATAGTTCGGGTACAAAGATTGAACACAACAGATGAACTAGGGTTTGAGAGGAGATGGTGCTGTTGAATATGTTGATGGAGATTGCCCTCCCCAAGATGGGAGAGTTGTTGGTGATGATGATGACGATGATTTCCCCCTCCGGGAGGGAAGTTCCCCCGGCGGAATCGCTCCGCCGGAGGGCAAAAGTGCTCCTGCCCAAGTTCCGCCTCGAGGCGGCGGCGCTTCATCCCGAAAGTCCTCTCCTTATTTTTTTTCTAGGTCAAAATGACTTATATACCAGAAGATGGGCACCGGAGGTGGGCCGGGCTGAGCACAACCCACCAGGGCGCGCCTGGGAGGCCTAGCGTGCCCTGGTGTCTTGTGCTCACCAGGTGGCCTCCCTCCGGTAGTTATTTGGTCTAGTATTTCTTATTTATTCCATAAAAATTTCTCGTGAAGTTTCAGCTCATTTGGAGTTGTGCAGAATAGGTAGCCTGACGTAGCTTTTTTCAGGTCCAGATTTCCAGCTACCGGAATTCTCCCTCTTTGTGTGAACCTTGCATATTATGAGAGAAAAGGCATTAGAATTACTCCAAAAAGCATTATTATGCATAAAAAAATTATAAATAACAGTAGGTAAACATGATACAAAATGGACGTATCAGAAGCCTTGCAAGCAAAGTGACTAATGAGTTAGTTACAGGATGATGTATTACGGAACGAGTAAAGAGACTTGCCGGTTACGAGATTGAACTAGGTATGAAGATACCGACGATCGAATCTCGGGCAAGTAACATACCGATGGACAAAGGAAATTACTTATGTTGTCATAAGGTTCGACCGATAAAAATCTTCGTAGAATATGTAGGAGCCAATATGGGCATCCAGGTTCCGCTATTGGTTATTGACCGAAGAGGTGTCTCGGTCATGTCTACATAGTTCTCGAACTCGTAGGGTCCGCACGCTTAATGTTCGTTGACGATATAGTATTATATGAGTTATGTATGTTGGTGACCGAATGTTGTTCGGTGTTCCGGATGGGATCACAGACATGACGAGGAGCTCCGGAATAGTTTGGAGGTAAAGATTGATATATGGGATAATAGTGTTTGGTCTCCAGAAAGGTTCCGGAATTCACCGGAAGGGGTTTCGAATGTTTCCCGAAATGTTTGGGCACGAGAACACTTTATTTGGGCCAAGGGGTAAAGCCCACGAGGGTTTTGGAAAGTGTAAAAGGAAGTTTTGCCGAGGCCAGGGGCCAGACGGCAGGAACCCTAGCGTCTGGGGGGTAGACGCCGGGAACCCTGGTGTATAGCCCTAGAGTCCGAGAAGGACTCTTGCCTTTCGGGCAAAACCGACTTTGAGGAGGGTTTTACTCCAAGTTTCGACCCCAGGGCTCAACATATAAATAGAGGGGCAGGGCTAGCACCCAAGACATCAAGATTCACCAAGCCGTGTGCCGGCAACCCCGTCCCCTCTAGTTTATCCTTCGTCTAGTTTCTGTAGTGCTTGGCGAAGCCCTGCGGAGATTGTTCTTCATCACCAACCGTCACCATGCTGTCGTGCTGCCGGAACTCATCTACTACTTCACCCGTCTTGCTGGATCAAGAAGGCGAGGATGTCATCGAGCTGAACGTGTGCTGAACGCGGAGGTGCCGTATGTTCGGTACTTGATCGGGACGGATCGTGAAGGTGTACGACTACATCAACCGCGTTGATAAATGCTTCCGCTTAGCGATCTTCAAGGGTATGAAGATGCTCTCCCCTCTCGTAGCTATGCATCTCCATGGGTAGATCTTGCGTGTGCGTAGAAATATTTTTTGTTTTCCATGCAACGTTTCCCAACAGGCGGTGCGTTTCGGCGTCCCCGACAGCAGATCGAGGCAGGGAGAGAGCGAAGGGGAAGCAGAGCACACCCCGGAGCTGTTGGACAGCTCGGCCACGACGGGGGTGGACGGGGACCGGCGCATCAGCTGTGAGCCGAGACGAATCCAGTCGGGGGAGAACGAAGAGGGCGACGGTTATGCGGCGTCCCGGCTTGATGCGGTGGTCGCAGCCGATGCAGAAGAGGGTGACAAAGCTCCTGCGCGTCCTCCTAGTTGACGGGGAGGTCGATGGCCACGCAGGCGATGGTGACGCGGCGACAGCAGTGCGGTGCGAGCTCGGGATCGGGCGAGAGAGAGAGAGTGAGGGGAGAGGGGAAAGTGGCTAGAGTTTCAGGGGGGTGCGGGCGTCGTTTTAACCAGCAGGGGGGCCTCGGGGATGGCCGGCACGTGGAGATCCCCTGCCATGGTCGTGCTCGGGTCGTCCACGGCGCCTCTGTGAACAGAGGTAGAAGAAAAGGGGAGTTGGGCTGGGCCGTGCACTGTGCACTTGCGGCCTAGTCCAACAGTGGGGGGTTTTCTCTTTTTCTTTTCTAATTTTCTGTTTTCTAATTTCTTCTCTATTTTGCAATTTTATTTAATACCAAATGAATTTAGTTGAACTTAATATTTAGCACATAATTATTAGGCAACATGTTCAGTTAGCACAAACAGTTTCAATTTATTTTGAAATGTTAAAATATTTGTTTAAATTGAAATGGCTCAATTTAATGCTGCCGGTTCTGTTTTAAATAGGTTAGGGGCATTTTAATAATTCCATTTAGGTTGGTTTCTTCATGAAAATTACTTAGTGAATATTTTCAACCCAACCAACATTTTTGTTTTACTGTTTGAAGAAATAATAATTTGACATGCCATTTGAATTTGAATTTGACTTTGATTTTTATCAAGGGGCAATTAACCTTAGCAAAATAAGATGACATGACATCATTAGCAAGAGGTAACTGCCTTCATCCTTAGCATTCTTCTTATTGTCCCATGTGCTTACAGCTGAATCCATCGACTGGGTTGAACAATGTGCCGGTAGGTGCATCTGGAGTTAGGCAAGCAAACCCAATGACTACTCTTGATGGTCCCACTCCGAACTCGAAAATCTTGTGAACTCCGAGTTATGTTGATGAACTTCGTGCTTGCGAACTTGCTATGCCTACACTTGTGCTTGTGTGTTTGAGAACATTGTGTTTGTGTATTGAGAACATAGTTTTACTATGTATGTTGTGGAATGGTGGTTTGGCTATAATGTGGCACTAGTTGTGATATGTGAGAAGTGACATTATTGCTATATTTTATTGCTATATGTGTTATGTTTCAGGGCTAATTGAAAAACAGATTTTAAAAAACAATCAGCAGAGGTGCCACGCGTTGCCCTCTGGTCACTCAGCAGAGGCTTTGCCGTGAGCCGAATAAAAGATGTCTGCAAAGCAGGATTGCTGGGGTTGTGCTGCAGATGCTACGCCGAGTGTTGGCTCTCGCCAGACATGAACTTTTGCCGAGAGCTACCTGAAACACACGGCAATGATTTTTTGCCGAAAGCCTTCGGAGGCTGCTCGGTAAACATTGGGCGCACGGCGTACCAGGATGGACACATGTCGGCCTCTTGGGCCTTGGTCTTTGCCGAGTTTCAGCTCGACAATATCGGCAAACAGGAGCACTCGGCGTAGTCGGCAGGACATGTGGCGGCCTCTCGTGCGTAGATCTTCGCCGAGTTGGGCGTGACAATGCTCGGCGAACCTGATAGGACACATGGCGGCCTTGGGTGCATTTATATTCGCCGAGTTCTGCCCGGCGGATCTTGGCAAAGACTTGTGCCACGTGGCAAGCGCCGTCTCCGTCCGGCCGTCAAGTGCCTTTTTTTTTTCTGCCGAGTACCCTGTTTAGATCTCGTCAAAGTCTTTGCCGGGTCCCCGACGGCTGTCCCCGACGGCTGGTACTCAGCAGCATGGTCTTTGCCTGAAGGATGTGGGCCGCCACGTGGCAAGCACCATCTCCGTCGGGCCCGTCAAGTGCCTTTTTTTTTCTGCCGAGTACCCTGTTTAGATCTCATCAAAGTCTTTGCCGGGTCCCCGACGGCTGGTACTCAGCAGCATGGTCTTTGCCCGAAGGATGTGGGCCGAGTATCCTAAGCTGAGATATGAACTTGGGCAAACTCTCTGCCGAGTTTAAATCGTCTTTTGCCAAGTTTTCTGGGCACTCCGCAAATCCAAAAATTGCAGTAGTGATTGTTTATTGTTTTTATTCGGTTCTATTATATCCTCTTCGGGTGCAGGGTGCATCAGCGCAATGACTTGATCGGTATAATGGCCTTTGTTTAGCTGACGCACGATATTTGGAGGAATCTATGTGCACATACATGGCCCTCCTCGTACATTCTTCCTTAAAAAGAAGCCATGGCTGGAGCCTAAAGACTGGGTTAGTTGTCGTTTCATGCCCAATTATGCCCAGCTGGCAGGTGCAGGGTGCATCAGCGCAATGACTGGTATAATCGCCTTTGTTTACTGACGCACAATATTTGGAGGAATCTATGTGGACATACATGGTCCTCCTCGTACATTCTTCCTTAAAACGAAGCCATGGCTGGAGCCTAAAGGATGGGTTAGTTGTCGTTTCATGTCCTATTATGCCCCGGCATTTAGATGCAAGTTGGGCACAAAGGCATATTTGAGAATGCTAATTACCTCAGCATATGTCCGGGGGATTCCGTGGACGTCTTTTCCTCCGGGCCAAAGAGAAATTTGAGGGCTTCATCCTCTTCCTCAACTCCTCCCCTGTCCCTTGGCGGCTTGGGCAAACTCTCCTCTCCAGGTTTCGCCGGCGAGTCCGTGGATTCGCCCCCCTCTGCCTGCCGCCCCGACGGCCGGTGACGGGGAGGGGAATCCCGATGCCTTAGCTTCGGTTAGTAGTTTATGATAGGGTTTTTCAGTCCTCGCAGGTGCGGCGCTTAGGCGGATGGCGGCCTTTCTTTTTCAAGTTTGTTTTCCGGGCTCCGATCCTTCTCGAGTTCGTCCTTCTGGACGTAGTCGACAGAGCTCCGGCGTAGATTCCTGCCGTCTCATTGGGGCAGTGAGATTAGGGTTTCTCGTCGTGTGCCAAGATTTGATGTCAGGTGCTTCAGATCTATTCAACGGTTCAACAGCGACAATTGCGGCTCCAGTGCGTTGGTCCTTAGGGGCACGTGCACGAAGACTTCCCGGCTATCATCGACAAGGTCGAGCTGACTCTGCACATCCCTGTAGCACTACACTGTAGCGAACTGTTTATGCTTGCTTTTTCGGTTTTGCCTTTTTTTTTGCTTGATATTTCTGGTTTTTATTTGGTTTTTCGGTTTTTTCTGGGTTTTTCAGTTCTTCTGGTACGCGCTGTAGCCCCGTGATGAAGCACAAGTGTTGATGCGACACAAAATAGCAAGGCACTAAATTTGCGCATGTAGACGGCCGATCTTTGACGGTAATTTAGAAGAGAAGGTAGTAGTAAAAGTAGAGCTTCAAATCAATAAGAAACCGAAGCAGAAATCCCGCGTGTAGATCGATTAGATAAATCTCATGCACGGCAAAACGACTCACGTCAAGGATCGCAAAAACTCATGATATTGGCGTCCCCCGATTTGGTACCTTCTCTGTGTTTCTATTAACTCTGATTAAAAAAACCAATCCTCGTACACGTCCGAAGCCGGCCTGTCATATAGGCGACCCACGCAACCTCCAAGCAAGCCTAAACTCACACGGACTCTCCTATCCAAACTATCAAAAGATTTTCCTAATTAATTATGGACGGCAATAACGGGCTGACGTTCCCTCAGGGGTAATCCGAATGAACAATCGTTCCCCCAGCCAGGTAGGAACGAACAAACGTTTTCCCCAGCCAAAAACGTTCGCTCTGGGTCAGGCCCAGTGCGACCCTTCTTCCCTCGCCCCTAGATCTATTTTTCCTTCTTGCCACCCCAATCCCCACCCCGCCCACCCCCCGTATTGCATTGAGAGATGGCAAAAGTAAGCCGCCCGAAGCACGTATTCTCGGAAATCAACCACCGGCCATTGAGAATTGAAGTAAGCACTTAGTACAACAGAAGAAGAATCCCCCCCCCCCCCCCCCCCCCCCCTCCGCGGGCCGATTCCCCTCCAAATTGCAAAAAAAAAAAACTGCATCCAGGATTTAGATGCTATTTCAGGGATTCGCCATGGCAAAAAAATTCTATGATGTTGAAGATATCATGTAGGTAGTGGCGACTTGCCATGCGAAATCTCGCAGATTTGCCATGTAATTTTGAGGAAAAAGATGAACTTTACCAGGGGTGATGTGAAAGGAAGCAGAGCCATAGTATATGGGAAATTGTCATGGGGGATATCATAGAAAAAGAGTGGGGGAGAGAAGATACAACTAGTGGTTTTGAATCCCTCCCACAGATCACCACAACCACACCATCTGAATGTCAAGCATTTGAGTAGTAGAAGAACAAAAAAAATGAAGGAAACAAGAAAAGGCATAACTTTGATCTGATATGATTCTGTTAAGCAAAGTTAACTACTTGTCAGATTTGCCATGGCATTATATATAAAATTGCCATCCATATATGTAGGTATTTACCATGCAGAGGAATGTATGGCATGATGTGCTGCTGAAAAATGATTTTGAAAATCTGATTGTTTGTATTTGGACTAATATTTGCCATGTCAGCAACATGTGATTCTGCCCCAACTCCCCTACGATGTTCCCCCACAAACAAAAAAAGGGTGAAGTGTGAGACACAAACTTCCATCATTTTGAAAATAAAAATTTGCCATCTAAGGACAAGTGGATTTACCATGATGTAATGTAAGTATTTGCCATTGTGATTATAAATGAACTTTTTAATGGTAAAACTGATTTGAAAAATTGCCATGCGGATCATAACGAATTTGCCATGGTACGACTCGTGGATTAAATTTGTCATGTATGAGAGAACAAATATCCTAGATTTGCCATTTGAACATCATAAAAGTTGCCATGATTTAGATAACCAATTTTTTTTTTAAATTTGCCATGGTACTATACCAAAACTTATAGAAATTTGCCAAGATGTAAAAGCAACAAAAAATTGCCATGGGATGTAAAAATTTGCCATGTAAGCAACAAAAATTTGTCATGCTCTAATATTTTCTATTGATATAAAAATTTGCCATGATGTAGAGCAACAAAAAAAATGGCATGGCTCTAAAAAAATTTGCCATGTGAGCAGCAAAAAATTTGCCATGCTCTAAAATTTACATGGCTGTTAAATTTGCCATGGTCCAGCAATATAGTTTGCCATGATAAAAAAAGAAATATGGGTAGATTCTAGAGAACAAATTTCTGAACTTGTTGTTTGACCATTACAAAAATTCTAAAATTGCCATGATTTTAGAAAACAAATTCTTAAAAAAGTCACCATGTGACCATTACACATTTGCAAAAACTTGGCATGTATGAGAGGATCTAGATTATGATTAATTAGATCCTATTTGGACAAAAGCACAAAGGAATTCCTGCATCTGTCCTAGTGGCAACACTATTGGTTTTCTCGGAATTTATTGTGGCTTTAACACTGAAGCCTTTTGATTTTGTGTGATGGGAATAAAACGCCGTCCAATAGTAACTTAGCCACCTCCCGATTCAATTTCCGCAAATTGCATTTGGTTTATTTAGTTAATTTTTTACCGTACGTCGAGCCAGTATAAATATGGAGCACTTGGTTTGCGTTTGCAATGCCCCGCACGTACAACAGAGACAAAAAGAAAAACCACATAGCTAGCTAGCTCAGCTTAATCTGATCGATCGATCGATCGGTCATGGCGGCGTGGAGCGAGAGCGAGAACGAGAGGTTCGAGCTCGCGCTGGCCATGCACGACCGCGACACGCCCGGCCGCTGGGACCGCGTCGCCGCCGCCGTGGGCGGCGGCAGGACGGCCGACGACGTCAGGCGCCACTACGACCGGCTCGTTGACGACCTCCGCCGCATCGAGGCCGCCGCCAACTCCAACGGCGGAACTCATGCCACCGGCAGCAGCAGCAACGGCGCGGGAAATAACGGTGGCAGCCGGTGGCCCCAGGCATAAATGATGGATGGATCGGATCATGCCTGGTCGGTGCAGGACACAGACATGAGCCCTATCTCTTAATCTACGTCTGCATTACAATACGTTGTATATGTACACGTACGCACGCCACATCGGTAGCTATCGGGTACGTGCATGTATGTGTCACCTGCGTGTACTACGTATGTACGTACGTACCCATATGCATGTATGTATATGCGTACAAGACAGTGTGGTGGCCTTATTTATTTGCGACTGACAGTGTGCTAGCTGGTTAGTTACTCTGTGCGTGTGTATGTGTCCGCTGCCATGTAAGTACGTACGTCTATGTCTTGTACGTGTGCTAGTAGATTGTAAATTAATCCATGCACGTGCTTCCCGCAAAAAAGAAAAAAAAAGTTAATCCGTGTAAAGTCATGAGCACCCTGTCTTTTCTTACGACGTCCTCGAATTGTTTTTAACACAGTACAATCACAGATTCTCACAGACACGTACATACACTCACCACTATGAATGCATGCACGCACACCCTATCCCTATGAGCACCTCCGAGATACTGAGCCGGCACAACATCTTGAGATTGACGAAATCACCACAAACGCCTCGTAATCGACAGTAACGTTTTCTCCCACTAAACGAACATTTTGGAAAGCCTGAAAAAAATACAGAAAAATACGAGCACCAGTGCCAAGTCTAGGACTTGAACTCTGATGGGCTGGTTCTACCACAAGAAAACTAACCATCTGAGCTACCCTCAGTTCGCCACTTGGAGCACATTTATGCACTTGATCTTTTAACCTTTTGGGTATGGCACAGTTGGTAATATTTTCAAAGACGCGACTGAGATTTAATTGTTGATCCTACGGCTCGGAGACGCACGTGATCATGGTTTACAACTATTTACGAAAATACAATAATATACTATCCTTATTTCTGCATGTTTCCGCCCAGGATCAATTTTACACCAAAACGCTGGTACGAAGGACTATCATCGATGCAATAAAAAATCATGCACGTTTATTAAGTTTTTTTATTTTTGGTTCCGTGAGAAAATGTGATGTGTACCAAAGGCCCGCTGAATCATTCCCGTTTGGCCCAACGGGACTGGTACAGCCGAAATGTAATATTACGCGACGGACTTTGTCTATCAATTGCTCTGGACCTTTGTTTGGTACTCCCTTCGTACCAAAATAAATGTCGTTGATTTAGTACAACTTTAATACCCCCTCCGTCCAAAAATAAGTGACTCAACTTTGTACTAGATTTAATACAAAGTTAGTATAAAGTTGAGTCACTTATTTTGAGACGTTGGGAGTAGCTAACTAGCTAGTACGGAGTGGACGTGACTGCACTCCAAGTCCAAGAGGCAACGGTACGTACTATATATAGTACTCCTAGTAACAAACAAACAAATAAACGATTTGTTTTTTTTTTCAGTTGGAACAATGTGTTTTCGTATGAGCCAGTAGCCCGACCATCGACACAGACCATCGATGTACAGAGAGACGAATGAATGCGGTGCCATCCAAACTCCCCGATCGATAGTTGCATCATGGATGGATCGAATTTTGCTTTGCTTGCTCGTACTACATCAAATCTGTGTCTTTTCCAAGCAAAGGCAAGCACACCTGTCGAGTTTCTAGCTCATTGCAATTGCTCAGAAGCAAGTTTTTTTTTTTTGATAAAGTGCTCAGAAGCAAGTAGATCAAAGAAACATATTGTTGACATTTCTTCTCGATCAGGAGGACTAGCTGCAGAGAATCGCGCTAGCTAGGAAATATCTCTGGATCGAGGATCTGTCCATCGCTGTTGTGTTGCATGCATAAAGGGGCCGGAGGGCATCTAGTAACTAACCGCCTTTGGGTGAGATTCTGAGGTAGATGATATGATCGAGATGGCAGTACGAAGGCGAATACGGTGAGCGCCGCCACGTGCCGACATGTATGTGGATCTCGCTGAGCCTTCCGGAAACGTTGCGTTGTTGGCTCATCATTGGCCAAAAACGGCAGCCGGCCCTTCTCCAGTTGTGCACCACCACCACACCTATCATCTCTCCGTTTAGTTCACCACCTTGTTCCAACGTTATTATAAAAAAAAACAGAAGTAGAGTATTTTACAGTAACTTTGGCATAATGATATTTTTTTGGTATATAGTACTTCCTTCGTCCCAAAATAATTGTCTCAACCTTAATACTAACTGGAGTATATGCTTACATGGTGTAAACTATCCATTGGCTTGATGCCAATGTGCTGATCGAGAGGAGCAAGCAAAATGATGCGGCATGTCTGGGGCTCCACGCCACTTCTTTGACTGAATCCCCCACACATTTTCTTGCATGTTACCATATTCGTTTGACCTTGTACCAATTATAATTGCTGTAGGGGTCGGTACGTACGTGGTGACCGTGGTGATATCTACGGGAACTGTCTCTAGTTTGGTCTGTTGGCATTCGCCCTCAGGATCGATCACACACCAACATGACCAATGCTACTAGACTCCTGTACTAGCTCATGACAGCCAGCCGAACTAGTACATGGCAATTTCCTAACGTGGCACAAAACCTACTAGTACAACTCAAACCTGACTTAGTACTACTTGGATTCTATTTAAATCAGGACGTACCAAGTGCCAACACTTGCGCAACTAGCTTATCTCTAGACTAATTACCTAATCATCGGCTACTTTGATCACGTGTGGCCACACCTAATACTTTTCAGACCTAATCAACAAGATTATGCTAACAGAGCCAAGACCACCAAGGTCTGCACTGCTTGCTAGCCAGGAGTACTATACTATACTAATAAATGCGCACGTGCAACGCACGTGTAATCTTAAGATTTGTTTTTGTTTAGTATAATATGATCATGAACATGGGTGACCAAAATTCAAGCAATGCAAATGACATTAATAGTGAAGCTTAACTGCTGAATGTATGCATTGAAATCACCGATCGAAGAGTTTTCTAAACTCTGTTAAGAAGCTTGATTTGGCTTCAGCTTTATCAAGTTTATACGGGGCTGCTTTTCGATTTTATCCTGTTTAGAAACCGTGGCAAACTGAGGTAAGTGAAACAGTTTATCAGCCGCCCGAAAAATATCCCTCGAAGACAGATAGCACACTGATTGGATGCACACTAATCAATATATCATGTATGCCAAAACAGATAGCACACTGTACCTAAAAGAAACATAAGGTTCCCTCTCCCATCTTACGTCGTCCCACCTTTCGTCAAACCCTCCTCGTACGACCCCCCACCCCTCCACCGATTTTGCTTCCTCCCTCCACCGGTTGTCGTTGGTTTTCTTATCTGGCCAGACAAACCCAACCTTTATTTGGTAATATGGCCGGACAAACCCAACCTTTATTTGGTAACACAATCAGTTCACGTATGGCAATTGATTTTTTTAAACTTGATTGATGATTGATTTCTTCTTTGGTAACCTAGCTTAACTAACAGACGGTAATCAATCTCCAAATACCAAAATCAATCAATACAATGCAACAAAAATCAATTCCCTAAAAAAAAGCCAACAAAAATCAATTCACGTATCACAATCAGATTCTTCTTTAGTAGTCCAGCTTAGCTCACGGATGGTAATCAATCTCCAAACACATGAAATAATTAACCACTACATCACCATTGTTTACTTCTCACTAATGACAAAATTCATACCAGGCACATCACGTAGCCGACGTGGTGTTAGTCCAGATCCTATGACTTGGTGTTGGGATCATGTCACAACACCATGCTGTCCTGAGCGCCGATTTTGTCCGTCCCACGATCGATCGATCCATTTCCCGATCCACTCGACGCAATCAATCCGTCGAGCAAACAGAGAAACCCTATTCCCTTTCCCAGCTCGTGTATTCTCCCGTGGCAGCGTGACAGGTCGAGTGGCGCCGGGGCAGCAACGGCGACGTGCTTATGGTGCATCAGAGGCCAGATGTGAGGTAACCATTCATCCTCTCTTCCAAAGCCTGCGTCATCTCTCTCCTCACAGCTATCTCTCCTGGAATGGCGGCGGCGGCGACGCAAGAACTCAGAGCGTCTCGTCGAGGGAGCACAGGGAGGCAGACTGAGGTGCATAGGGCCTGCACGGCACGTGTGTGCTGCTGATTCATAAGTGTATGTGCTTAATGCTTGAGGGAAAAATTAGCACAACGGATGTATATGCATCTAGGAAAAAATCAGCATGTAAGAATTTTGACAAATGTGTTAATTGCCGGGTTTTTGTGCCGTCCTCCCAGCACCATCCTCCTGCTGTTGTTCGTGTCGCGGAGGCGCGGACTGAACGCTGCCATCATGGTCGTGGACTGAAACTCTGAATTGTTCACCCACCTGACGATATTCCTCTCCCTCTAAGTCTTTGCTTCCTTTTTTGGTTGTTTTGTTCTTGTTAGGTTCTTGATGAAATTCTGATACATGCTTCCATGTAAGAGATCAAACAAAAAATAAAGATTAATTGATTCAAATTCATTTGAACGGATGTGTCTTCCTATAGTAGACCAGCTGTAGAATGTAGTATACCTGTTTGTTCTGATGAAAGGTCGTGCATGTTGATCCTAAGGAGCAAGAAGACTTTGACCGAGAGTAGAAAGGCCTTCTATAGGAGAGTTTGGCGTCACGTAAATCACAGGCGTGTTCCAGTTCCGTTTGAACATGAAGGTACCGTTGAATGTCCTTGAAGGTTGAAATGATGGAAGGGCTGTGGAGTCGGAGTGGAGAAGAAACTGTGGATGAAGAGGGTGGTAATGCTGGTGGTGGAAGCAATAAGGTGCGCATTAAGGTAACTAAAGCTTTCAATATTACATACGGGTGTAAGGTAGTTTGGTTTATTAACTCCTCTACAAGACATTTTTATTGTGTTCAACATTTCCTTTATTTCTTTGATTGTACGCTAGATTGCAAGAACTGGAACCTTTCTGACTGCATTTTTAATGATGCACTGGTTAGAAACTTTTGATTTACTTGGATCTACTTCCTCAGATTAATTGATGCTTCATGCTCAGGCAATAATAGTCTAAACTTTATCGTGTAACAAGCTCCAGCTGCACGCATATGTAAGTGGTTCCAGTATCTTTCCATACTGCTACAGATTTTGTTTGTTATACTTGTTGCCAGTTTGATTGCTACTATCTACTGTACGTGCTCATTGTTTGGCGCATGGAGTCATCGAAGAGATATTTGCTCTCTGTGTTCCAATTAATTTCAAAGCGGATGATAAAATCTGATTTGCTCCTTGATTTACCTAGCTCATCCTTAAGTCATACTCCGAATAGGATTAGCTTTTCCGTACAAACTCACTTGTACTTTCCATGTTATTTGCAGGGTATCTTCAAAGTTCATGCTCCGAATATAAAAAAGATTGACCAAGATAGCGAATAGGTAGCAAAGAACGCAGAGAAATTGGCTTATGTTGCTGGCGCCACCTCCTCGCGCGGCGCCTCTTCTTCTTCGTCGTCTTGCACAACTCTCTCTTCTCTCTTTCATGGTGTCTCATAAGAACACACAAGACAAGGAGAAACACACACACACATGTACACACTTCACCGTGGAGAAAGCCAGCTTTGCTTCGTTCTCCCGGTGAAACACACATATGCTACATCTTTTCTCCTCAGCCCTCTCGGCCTCTGTTTCCATTTACTCAGTGCAATATATATACACGAAGGTAGGCACTTAGGCCATGCAAAACTCACGCCACGGCCTACAAGCACGGCCTCGTCAAATCAACCCCTGCACTAACTAATCTAGCTACATGCATGCGCACGTACAGCACCGGCGCGATCTCTCCACAACGGCCACATGACTTGGCCGGCTAACAAACTCATGCATGCAACACTATCTAATCTCCTAATTCCACTACTGACTTGCGTGTACACACATTAACTCATCTCCATGTGAGTACACACCCGCAGTCTAGTAGCTGGACACGACTACATGCATGGCTCAACGAAAACAAATAATCGACCTAGCACTAATAACAAGATTAGTTCCAACATATGTTGCTTATCTTCAAGTAAGCAGTATAAGTCAGGCCCTGATATGTGTGACACGATCGAAAGGTTTTGGTCCTTCTTTGGGAGACTTGTCCTTCTGCTTATGTTTGTGTTTGCTACTGGTGATGTGAATTTGAGCAAATACCCCATAGCATTTTCACTGAGTTTGGACAAAAGTGTATATAAATATGATTTATACAATTTTTCATGATCATAATACGTATTTTCTCAAATATTATTATATGTCATGGCTTCCACATGCTCAATTAATGGGAGCATTTTATCTTTTTCTTGGCGGCTCCTGGTGTGAAGCAACAAATTTGTATAACATATTTATTTATATAGAAACATATTTAAGTTTGTTTGTGCATATTAATATTAGGTTGAAATTTGAATAAGAAATAGTTTCTCAGTACGTACTTTTAACATCTAGCATTTGTACGTACAAGACTACTAATGGTGCTCTCCATCATGTTAAGCATGAATACTAATGGTGCATGCCTTATTCATTGAAATGGAGTTGACGTAGGATGATCAGAAGTGAGGCCTTCTCATAGTTGAGGAAGATGATGTTCAACCGGTGGAAAAGATTAGTATGGGAATTCCAGTGATTCCATGGATTAGTCTCTGTAGTTTTTGGCGGCCTATAAAGCAGAGGTATCATGACTTATTTTACAATATTAGGTTCCATCATGATGTTGATGATGATAGATTAGTAAAACATATATTCTTATAAGTATAGTTCCCTCCTAAGATTATGTGCTTTAATAATAGATGCCACCATCCGTTTGACATCTAATATATACAATCTCCAATTAAATCATACTATTTCCCATTATAGTTTTTTCTCCGTGAGTAGTTTGGTAGCATTATTCCCCATTAGAACATGTATGCCCCGTAGCATAGCATTATTCCCCATTAGAACATGTATGCCCCGTAGCAACGCACGGGCACTTACCTAGTCAATCTATCAAATCTGAAGTAGCATGTCACTGAAAAAATAAGGTGAACGAAAGAAAGCAAAGATGAGAGACCTCCGGGCCAGCGGCTGCGTGTGGCGTGTACCATGACAGTGCGAGATGATGGGGAGATGTGAACTGATGGCAGTTTAGGAGGCGTCCTCGTCGACCGGCCAGGCGGCTTAGGCGTCATCCATGATTGCCCGATGGTGTAGGAGGCGTCCCAGACGGCCGCCCGGGCGGTGTAGGAGGCGGCGTCCCCGACGCAGCGTCGTCGGCCGAGGTCAGGCGAGGCGATGGGTTGGGCGGCACGGAGATGTGAGGGGAGGCATCCTTGAAGGTGCGGTGGGTGGATGAGATGGAGGCGGCGTCGTCGGCCGAGGCCAGGCGAGGCAATGGGTGGGGGCGGCATGGAGATGTGAGGGGCAGCATCCTTGAAGGTCCGGTGGGTGGAGGCGGCGTCCTGAAGGTGCGGCGGCTCGGTTCAATGGGGGCGGTGTCCGGAAGGTGTGGCGGCTCGAGGCGATTGGGGTGGCGCGAGGCAGAGTTGACGGTTCCTTCCTAGTTTCCTTTCGTGCGAAAGGAAGAGGTCGTGGGAAAGGAAGGGGATCAGGGAAGGGGTCGTGCGAAAGGAAGGGGTCGTGGCCTCATGGGAAAGGAAAGGGATTGATTAGCGCTAAACGTGTTTAGTCACTCACCATTAGGACAATAATGATTGTTGGACTAACGCGAACGGATGGCCGAGATCTGTCGGATATATTGGTATATATAAATATAAATAAATAGATATATAGATCTAACTAGTAAAAGAGTCTGGCCAACCCGGCCATAGGAAGGCCCTTGGACCGCGCTGTGATTTCTGGCCGCTTGATGAAGCTACTGTTCATGGCTTTGACTGCCGGCCATTCAAATTTCCCTCACCCGAGTGCTTGTTATTTCTCTGTATGACTATTGGGCCCGCGCGTGGGTGGGGCTGATCTGCAGTGGCCGGCAGGCGCTCGAGTCCACGTCGCTGATTTGGGCCTCCTGCATCGGCCGCTGACTGGGCGTCGTGGGCTTCGATTGGCGCGTCCCGCTCTCACCCGCGTGCTTATTGTCCAGGTCCGCAGCAGCCAGTTGCCAGGAGAAAAAGTTTCTTTCCCCTAGCGCAAGGCTAGGGTTTTTCTTTCCTCCGGCGGCTCCACCGCCGTGAGTTTTGAATTGCTCAGGCAATCATCATCCCCTACCGGTCCCCGTCCGCCTCGGTGGTCGCTGGCCGGTATAGGGGTTTCTGCGTCCGTTGTTTTCCACAAAACGATCTGATGGAGAGAGGAGAGGGTAGCGGATCTGCTGACCCAGTTGACAAGCTGCTGGAGAAGTTGCATCTGCACGAAGAGGAGGATGAAGGATTTGTTTGGGAAGATGTGGCTGAACCACCGGCCCACGCAAAGTGGTTGGCAATTGCGAAGGTACATACCATCAGAGGTTTTAGCCCTAGTGCTCTTTACGCAGATATGCGGTCTGCTTGGAATCCGGCCAAGGAGGTGATCTGGAGGCGGGTGGATGACAACCTGTTCACCGCGCAATTTGGATGCCCGGGTGATTGGAACAAGGCTATGGTTATGGGACCCTGGTTTTTCCGCGATCAGGTGGTGCTCATGGAGGAGTACGATGGATTCTGCAACCCTAGATCGGTAATTTTGAACAAGCTCACTGTCTGGGAGCAAGTGCATAAACTTCCTGACAACTACCTGCATGAACAAATTGTAAGGGGTATGTGTAGGCCTATGGGGGAAGTGAAGGACGTTCAAATCAAGCTGCCTGCTGGCTATGTGGGTAAATTCGTCAGAGTCAAAGTGAGTATGAAAGTT
Organism: Thinopyrum elongatum; assembly: GCA_011799875.1. NCBI lineage: Eukaryota > Viridiplantae > Streptophyta > Magnoliopsida > Poales > Poaceae > Thinopyrum > Thinopyrum elongatum. The sequence continues at coordinate 611,735,695 of CM022301.1, read as the reverse complement.
GACAAGAAACTGACCAGGTTTGTGTCTATGACCAAGGAGGGGAAGAGGGAGTGGTACCAAGTGAAATATGAAAAGTTGCCGATGTTCTGCGGAGTTTGTGGGCTGCTGGGGCACTGGTATGAAGAATGTGGCAATGGAGAGCATGACGTGGAAAAGTTGGAGTGGGGCGATTTCATTCTAGCAGACGGGGGACGTGGAAGAGGTAGAGGGCGACAGGGGAGTCGTGGCGGTGGTGGTCGTTTCGGCTCAACTGCAAACCTGTTCGGCAGGGGTGGTAGCAGGGACGACGATGGCTTTGGTCGAGGAAGGGGGAGAGGTGCTAACATACCCGCTGAAAGCTGGCATTTTAATGCCGTGTTCCAAGGCGCCCAGAACAAGGAATGTAAGAGTGGGGATGCATCAACAGATGATCTGACGAGCCAAGATACTTGAGTTGCAGACGAAGGTGTGATACGCAAGAGATTGGCCGAAGATTCAGTTTCAAATGAAACGCTTGCCCCCGAGCCAGAAGTAATGGTGGGAGCAATAGTACCGGTGGGTAAGGGCATGAGAGTGGCAAATATGGTTGATCATTTTGATGGAAGTACCAGCTCTGGAGATTTGCAAAGCACGCCGCAGAAAAACGCAAACAGGAAGAAGCTACGGGGAGTTGATGGTACTGCTGTGGTCGATATAGCAACGGAGACAAATGACGATGATAGATCGGCGGCTCCCCTTGCGGGAGACCGCCGGGTACAATGAGTGTAATATGTTGGAACTGTCGCGGTGTGGGTAACCCCGCGACAGTTCACGAGGTCCGCGAGCTTGCGACCAAATTTACCCCAGCTGTGCTGTGTTTAGTCGAAACGCAAATCCAGAGCGCGCGTGCTAAAATTCTAGCTCTTTCTTTTGGTTACAATAAATCTTTTGCTATTAGTAGCTCCGGTCGGAGCGGTGGTCTTGTACTTTTTTGGAATGAGGAAATAAAACTTGAGGTGTTGGGCTATTCGAAGTACCATATTGATGCAAAGATCTCTGATCTAGGACCGGTCCCTTGGAGGCTCACATGTATTTATGGTGAAGCGCAGGTTCCGGAGAGGCACAAAACGTGGGACACGCTACGCTCTTTGGCAGCAACTACAGGAGATCCATGGATGGTGCTGGGCGATTTTAATGAAGTTTTATTTCATTCTGAGTATGAGGGAGTAGGCCAAAGGAGCCAGGCACAACTTGATGGGTTCAGAGATGCTCTCGATGTCTGTAGTTTAACAGATTTGGGGCACATAGGCCCTCAATGGACTTTTGAGAAGAAGGTTTCTGGTGGAACTCATACAAGGGTTCGATTGGACAGGGTAGTAGCCGACCCAAACTGGTGTGCGTTATTTCCCGTGGCATCGGTTGTGCATGAGACTGCTGCCTGTTCTGATCATAGCCCTATATTGTTGAAGTTTTCGGATGAGCTCATCAAGAAGGGGGTGCCAAACAGTTTAAATACGAGTTAATGTGGGAAACCCATCCAGAACTGAAAGCTTTTGTGGATGGAAAGTGGAAGATGAACCGTGAGAGTAGTACAGTAGATGATTTAAAGGAAAAGCTACAGCAACTGGCTGGGGATTTGTCTAGATGGGATCGCCAAACCTTTGGTAACGTGAGGCGGGAGATCAAGAGAATGAAAAACGAACTTGAGATCTTGCGAGCTATTCCGGGTCGTGCCGGCCCTTCTGCTCAAGAGCTTAAGATAACTGAAAATTTAGTTGAATTATATCACCGCGAGGAGCCAAAATTTCAGCCCAATTCGAAATTGCGCTGCGAAGCCCACGTATGCCTTTTACCCTAACCATCCTCCACACCTCCACACTCCCGTATCCTTTTCCTCCCCCAAAAACTTGTGCTATGGAGGGCGGCGGCGGTGGCGGCGACTACGCAGGGACGGCGACGGCTTGCTGACTTCCTCTCTCCCGGGTGACACTCCCTCTCCCGGTGACGCCCCCTCTGCCGGCGAAGCCCCCCCTCACGGGGACGCCTGCTTCTCCCAGCGGCGGCCTCTCTCCCGAGTACGGGCGCCCTCGACGCCTTCTTCTCCGACGGCCCCTTTCCTGATGACGCCCCCCTCTCCAGCCATCTTCTCCAAGCAGCATCGTCCTAGCCTACAATGAGTCAGTAGACCCCATCTACAGGCAAGTTCTGTCCTCAGATTTGTTTAGATGTGCGTGCTTGCTTGCTGTCCTTGCGTACATGCACCTGAATCTCTGAATCTCTAAACTGTGCGTACACTGAATCATTGTAGCATGAACTGCGCGTACACCCCATCGACAGGCATGTTCTGTCCTCAGATTTGTCCTATGTATTCTTCCATTATATGTGCGTGCTTGCTGTCCTTCAAATTTCTGAATCTCTGAACTTGGAGAAAACAAATACTCATAGCTTCTGAATGTATACGAATTCTATCCTAAGTGCCCTTAGTTTTGGAAAATCATATATACAGCCAGGGACTTGGACTAACAGAGGATAAGGGAATAACATTCATGGCTGCTGGGTGTATATAACTTCCATTCTAAGCGCAGCTACTTTTGGGAAATCATATATATTCATACATATAGCCACAAAGGTTCATTTCGTTCACCTTATATTAATATTTATGCACTGAATCTCTGAGCTTTTCCAATATATTAAATGTTGATTGACCTGGAGAGTTGTTTGTTTCCCCTGAGTAGAGTTTGTACTTTGTAGTAGATTAAACATTGTTGTTTCAGTAGAGCTGATGCTGTGTTTAATTTCTGTTTGCATCCACTCTCTTCTTAATAGCATTGAAGAAGATCCCATGCTTTGTTCTTCTTCGTCTTCGGAATCAGAAGATGATCAAGCTCAAGATGAGTCTAACTATACCTCTGCTGATTCAGATTGATGCACTGCAATTGTATGGCTGTTTGTCTGTAGTTTGCCATCTTACTTTTGTTATGTGCAAGTGTGGCACTAGTCCTGCTAGTTGTTAGACTGAAATATGTGCAAGTTATCTACTGTGCAAGTGTGCCTTTTGTTGTTATGTGCTGGACTGAACCATCTCCTGTGATGTGCAAGTTTGCCTTTTGTTGTTATGTACTAGATTGATACCTGATTGTATTATTATATTTTCTTTTTTTCATTATTTAGTAAAACTGCTAAATGAGGGCATAGCCCGCTATAGCTTCGCTATAGCCTCTTTTAGCTGCTGGCCGAGCCGCCGCTAAATGGCGTAGCCCGCTATTTAAAACATTGATGGAAACAGAGATCACGTGTTGACTGGTTAGTGGGAGGTGACAAGAACACACGTTATTTCCATATTAGAGCCACCATGAGGAGAAGGAAAAATCTCATCAAATCTCTGACAAAGGGGAACGGAGATGTAGTGACAGAAATAAATGAGCTGGAGGCAATGGCGACACAATTCTATTCTGAATTATACACTTCTGAAGGGGTAACCAACATGCATGTAGTGCTGGACTCGGTCTTACCCAGAGTTACCCCTGAAATGAACGCAGTTTTGAATGCTAGCTATTCAGGGGAAGAGGTAAAACCAGCTCTGTTTCAGATGTTCCCAACCAAAGCGCCGGGTCCCGATGGTTATCCGGCCCACTTTTTTCAGAAACATTGGGTCGTATGCGGTGATGAAGTGACAAAAGCAGTTTTACGTATTTTGCTAGGTGAAGAAAATGCGGAATGCATCAACAACACATACCTTGTTCTCATACCAAAGGTCAAATCTCCTACTTCCCTTGCTCAGTTTCGCCCCATTAGCTTATGCAATGTTCTATATAAAATTGCTTCAAAAGTTGTTGCTAACCGGCTCAAGGAGATACTTCCAGAGATTATTTCACCCGAGCGTACCAGGTCGCTTAATTATAGATAACATCATCATGGCGTACGAGTGCCTTCATTTTATGAAGAAAAACAAAGCTTTGAAGCATAGGAGTTGTGCTTTGAAGTTGGATATGATAAAAGCCCATGACAGAGTGGAGTGGGATTATTTAGAGGCGATAATTCTCAAATTGGGCTTCTCGCAGATATGGGTAGACAGAGTAATGAGCATGGTGAAGTCAGTTTCCTTTTCTGTCCTTTTTAATGGGAAAAAACTTGAGGATTTTAAACCTACCAGAGGTATTCGGCAGGGAGACCCAATATCACCCTACCTTTTCTTGTTAGCAGCGGAGGGCCTCTCAGGCCTCCTCAAATCCAGAGATCAGTCGTCGCAAGTTGGTGGAATTCAGGTGGCCCCCTCGGCGCCTCCAGTTAACCACCTATTATTTGCTGATGATAGCCTGCTGTTTTTCAAGGCAAATGGTGCAGGGGCGACAGAGGTGTCAAACCTACTGAATTCTTATTGTCAAGCTTCAGGTCAGAGGATCAATAGCAGCAAGTCCTCCGTTTTCTTCAGCAAAGGATGTCCAGAGTCGACCAGGCAGGAGGTCAAAGGTATACTCAATGTGCAAACTGAAACACTTAATGAAAAGTATCTGGGCATGCCGTCTGATATTGGAACAAATAAAACTGGGGCTTTCAAGTATTTAAAAGATAGGCTATGGAATAAGGTGAAGGGTTGGATTGAAAAAGCAATCTCTGCCGCGGGTAAAGAAATTTTAATAAAGTCTGTGGCGCAAGCAGTCCCGGTTTTTTCTATGTCCTGTTTTAAACTACCAAGGGGGTTGTGTGAACACTTAAATAAGCTCATCCGACAGTTCTTTTGGGGAAGCAAAGAGGGTAAGAGAAAGCCTCACTGGGTCTCTTGGCAAACGATGACACAAACCAAAAAGAATGGAGGACTTGGTTTTAGAGATCTTGAGCTCTTCAATCCTGCGTTATTAGCACGTCAGGCCTGGAGGCTGCTGACTATGCCTGACTCTCTATGTGCAAAGTTACTTAAGGCAATTTACTTTCCGGAAGTAAGACTTATGGATGCAGAATTGGGCTCTCACCCATCACAGGTTTGGCGGTCGTTGATCGAGGGAAGTGACGTCCTAGCTAATGGCCTGATACTAAGGATTGGAGACGGGAGCTCCACAAAGGATTGGATGCATAATTGGATTCCCAGGGACACTTCTATGAAACCTATTGCCTGCTTGAGGCCGAATCCACCAATTCTAGTGTCGGAGTTGATTGATGCTGCAAATGTAGCGTGGCGATATGATCTTCTACAACAGTATTTCTTACCAATCGATATTCAGTCCATCACTAATATACCACTGTGCGCCGTGCCTATGGCAGATTTTTGGGCTTGGCAGTTTGAGAAGAAGGGCTCCTTTTCGGTAAGATCAGCTTACAGACTGCTCGCAGAAACAAAGAAGAGAGGAGAGGATTTGCTTCAAGGACGGGCGTCAGTATCAAACCTGACACAGGAGGAGAAGGGATGGACTACACTCTGGAGTACTAAGATCCCTTCAAAAATTAAAACATTCTTATGGAGACTTGCTAGGCAGTCTTTGCCTACAGAGGATGTCCGAAAACAAAGGCACATGAGTATCATAGACAACTGCCAATTGTGTGGTACTGTTGACTCTTGGAAACACTCTTTGACGGAGTGCTCGATGGTGCGTTGTGTATGGGTGCTGGCGGATGAGGAGATAGTGGAAGTGATGGCTGATGCTAGAGAACCTAATGCTAAACATTGGTTATTTCATGTCCAGGGATCTTTATCACATGCTCAATTTGTGGAGATGGCAGTCACCCTGTGGGCGATATGGACAGCAAGGCGCAAGGCTATTCACGAGGAAGTCTATCAGAGTCCATTGGCAACGCACAAGTTCGTGAAACATTTTCTTGCGGAATTGGAGACCATCGGTACATTGTCCCAAAAGACGCCACAGGGGCCAGCAGTTCGAGCTGCTGTGCAACCACGTACGAGATGGATTCCCCCGCCAAATGGGTTTATGAAAATCAACTTGGATGCAGGACTTTCTGACATGGGTCTAGGAGCGGCAGCAGCAGTTTGCCGAGACAGCACATGCTTGTACTTGGGCTCGTCGGCTCTAGTGATTCCAGGAGCTACTGATCCAGCAGTGGTAGAAGCTATAGCTTGCCGTGAAGCACTCTCGCTTGCACAAGACCTCTCACTTCAGGATTTCGTTGTGGCAAGCAATTGCAAAACAGTAGTTGATGACATACAGGGAGGAAAGGGAGGAACGTATATGTCAGTCATCAAGGAAATCTTCATCCGTAGTTCTCTTTTTAATAGCTGTAATTTTATTTTTGAAGGGAGAGCATCGACTTAGATGCACACAAACTTGCAAAAGATTCATTATCACTTGATCAGGGTCGCCACCTGTGGCTGATTCACCCCCATGACCCCTTATGTATCCCTCTTAATGTCCAACTAGATGAATAAAGTTTGGGCATTTTTCTCAAAAAAAAAAACCCGCGTGCTTGTTGTGAAAACCCTAGCCCCACCCAGGACGCGGTGAAAAAAATCGCCTCTCAGCTCCCGCCGCCACGCCACCTCTCCTCGTCTCTCCCTCTTTCTCCATTTCCCTCCCCCAATCTCTCCTCCTCTCCCTTCGTGTGCAGTAGCTCCGCCTCTTCCCCGCCCTTCTCTCTTCCACCTCCCTGCTTCCGAACGCAACGGCGGGCAGCGGATCCAGGGTGGCTGCGCCGATCTCGTCCTGTTTTTGGCCGGCGGCGGAGCAGCTGATGCTTGAGACGGCGGCAGCGCCTTGGATGGAGCTCGGCGGCCATGGAGGCTCCTGATGCGGAAGAGAGGGAGAAGAGAGGTTAGAGGAGAGGGAGAGAGAGAGAGAGAGAGAGAGGAAGGAGGAGAGGCACATCCCAGGCCTGCGCTGGAGTTCAGCGGCATGGGAGGAGAGGATCGACGTCGACGGGGAAGATGGAGGACGACCGTGTGTCCGCACGGTGCCTTTGCGGTGCAGCTCGGGGCCGGGGGCTTCGCAGGCTTGGTAATCTTTCTTCTCTATTCCCTGGTAATCTTTCTTCTCTATTCCCTTCTTCCAGATCTCTCTTGTTCTCTTTCTCATGTGCTTGGGACGAATCAGGATGGATTCAAGCTTCCAACGCCTCTTCTTTGCTGCCATGGACGAGCCCTCACCCAGCGACCACCTCCATTCAGCTGATGGCAGGAGACGATGCCCAAGTCCCAGGTGCAGCCGGTGGGGAGGTGAAAATCCCTCCTCCTTGCACTGCTGCATCATCTCGTCCAGGAGGAGCTCGCTTGCCTGCTTTGAGAAGAAGAGATGGCAGGTGGAGGTCAGCTTCTTACAAGACAATCCAATGCCACAGGTGACTCATATTCCACGAAAACAAATCCTCAAAGTAATATATGCATGATTTAGTTGTAATTTTTTTAATCTACGTATCTAAAACAAATGACTTTCTGTTTTCGAACTTCTTTTGTTTACCATGCTGAGTATTCCTTCAGTCCTCATGAAAGAGAGTATTGCTTGCTTTTTGGCCTAACATTAGATACAGGGAAAAAATAATTAAATAGGAAAACCCAACTTTTAGCCTTTTTAAATTGTACCCCAATCTAAGTATTTAGCACACCTTCAAAGAAAAATCTCTCACAGCGACAATTGGATGTGGCTTTGTGTTCTTTTAGCAGGAGGTCTGTACAAGTAATCTGTGAATAAGTCCAAGTGATAGCTCATGGCTGCTTTGTTTTGCAACAAAGATCTTATGTTTGATTTGATTCAAGAAATGAGGAGACAGAAGGAATAATACCATGGGGAGTTGTGCATCCTCAAGGAAGTGGGCCTGATTCATAAGCTGCAGGTAGTGATTGTCATCCTTACCTCTGTAAAAGTTGATGATGAATTATTTGCAGCTTTAGATTACTTGAGCTAAGGGCGACGTACCAGTTATGTTGATTTATTTTTATGCATCGGATCAGATCAATGTAATTACTTGCAGTGAGGGTCGGCATAATTACCCATACATATCCATCTCGAGCAATTGAGGGTACTAAAACACATTCATGCCATTTCTTTGTAACAATAGAAAATCTTTGATTTCAGTGCTGTTGGATTCTAGATGCAAGCTAGACAATATGTTCGATCAACTGTTGTTTGTGTAGGTTCGTGGTAGAACTGATGGCCACTAACACTGATAGTATAGGGTTGGAAGCCTCTGAAAGGCAGCAAGTAATCTGGTTCGCACTCCCATCCTGTGTAGGTCGATGGTACTACTGACCAAACAGTGTTACTATTTTCTCGAATTGTGTTAACCTTTGTCAAGAATTGACATTGGCAGGCTTTTACTGTTTCTTTTGCAGCCAGCTTGCTGAAGTTAGTGAATAACGAGATAGCTTAAGGAAGGACCATGCTATATTGCTAATTTGACTAAATAAAAATTTATGGATGTAGATGCTAGAGCCATACAAGGTAAGCAGGTTTCATATCCTCGAGAGTGCTTATTTTGCTTTCTTATAGCTTCTCTTTATGTCGAATATTCCAGTAAAGTCTTGGGAGCATGAAGGAGATTAAATTTGTTTTATCTCAATCAAGTTTAAGCACTCGGATCACTTTTAATTTGTATTTGCATGACAACTATTCTTATTTATCCATCTTGATCATGAAATTATGCATGTCAGCCTAGGTCTGCTTATTATGTTCATGTGTTTCTGTTCTTGTGCTCTTTCAAAACTCACTCCAGAGGTGCAGCCTCAATTTTTGTTGATTAGAGACCGGCTCCGCGATGCTCAGATTGGCACTTGCTAACCTTTTTTTTTCCAGTATTCATACGTCTCCATATAAAAATAGGAATGGATGAATATTTGTTTTGTTCTGCATGTATATACACCTCTGTACTTTCTTATTTTCTTCTGTTAGCAATGGGAGAATTCCCTAGGATTTTGCAACAGGCCATGACATCATCATTAACAATCTCCCAACAAGACTGGTAAAACTCTACAGGAAATCCATCAAAACATGCAGCTCTATTTTTCTTAATACCATCAACAACCTTTTTGATTTCCTCCATGTTCTGGCCGGACGGCGGGCCATGCCGGGTATGGTTGCCATGTTCTGGCCAGACGGCGGGCAATGCCGGGTAGGATTGCCATGTTATGTAGGCATGTTTAAATCTTTTGTAGAACCAGATTTTTAATATTTCCTTAGAAGTAAAAGGTTACCTTTTCCATTACTTGTTTACTTGGACCCAAACTGTTCATTACCTACTGTATTTACAGAGTTTGGCTTAGCGTGGCGTGCATTGGAACCATAGCTACAGAGTGTGGCTTAGCGTGCTTTAGAACAGTAGCTGCAGGGTTTGACACCTCTATTCTTATTTCTCTATATACTTGACACATACCTGCCTCCAATGTGTCCATGTGATTGCGATGAATTTGTTATATCTCATCTTTGAGCTTTTCGTTTTTCTAACATATCATTCTCTCTCATCCAAATAACTATGTGGGGATTGGTAGTCACCACTGTTTATAGGCATCCGCCTTAGGCGCTTAAGCATCAGAGCGGTGGGTGCTCACCTTAGGTCGCCTTACCGCCTTAAAAATCATGGTAGTCACACACTCATGACACATTACCTTTGAAGCTTGTATATGTGAAAGTACTTTCGTCAAATTACATGCACACCATTATTTTCCTTAAGAAATTTATGTCCAGTTGAAAACCAAGTAATATCATGGTATTTCTCTGCTTTGCATAACAAATTATGTGTTAAGATTTGCATAACAAATAATGCACATTGGATAACAAATAAATTAGGTGTCAACATTTGGATAACTATAAATAATTATGTGTTAATATTTCTTTCCTTTTAATAAGAAATTATCTCTTAGTATTTGGATAACAAATCAATTAGTTGTCAATATTTGGATAACTAAGCAATTATGTGTTAATATTTCTTTCCTTTCAATAAGAAATTATCTCTTAGTATTTGCATAACCAATATTTGGATAACAAATAAATTAGGTGTCAATATTTGGATAAGTAAAAATTATGTGTTAACATTCCTTTCATTTCAATAAGAAATTATCTCCTAGTTTCATAACAAATAGTTGGATAACAAATAAATTAGGTGTCAATTTTTGGACAACTAAACAATTACTCCCTCCGTCCCATAATATAAAACGTTTTTTGACACTACGTGTAGTGTCAAAAAACGTCTTATATTATGGGACGGAGGGAGTATGTGTTAATATTTCTTTCCTTTCAAGAACATATTATCTCTTAACATTTCTGGACATTTGAGAAACAAATAATGTCCTAAGCAATTTATGCTTTGAAGTTTTTTCCCACAGTACATCCCTTGCTTTGGAAGAACAGCTCTGCTGAGAAAGGTGGTAACTGCCAGAAATGAATACACTAGAGTTAGGGTCGTATTGCAGACAGACCATGGATTTAAGTTCGGATCTTGGCTCAATAATGGAAAAGGTCGCTGCTTTCTTGATGTAGCAACTTGGAGAGAGTTTTGCGCGTGTTACCGATTGCTACATGGGGCAAAACTGTTCCTGGATTAGCGAGCTCAGAGATGGGAGAACATGGTCTTACCATCCATGTGAGCTTACCCGACGAATTCCTTCTAGTGACTCATCCAAGTTAGTTTTCTTTCTAGTTCTTGCATCTTGCCCTATCACTTACTAATCTATTTTTTTTCTGACTAACTACTCACAATTTGACCTTAGAAGTTAGAAGTAGCAACATATTGTGATTTCCTTTTCTGACTATGTTTCTACTACTACCTAATATTTCTTATAAATTCTAACACGTAGGTTTTGCCATGTGGACAAAGTTACGCACATGTTAGTTAACATGATGATAGTTACTGAAGGCATCGTAGTTCACTGGGAACACATGACTCATGTCATCGAATTTGTTGAACGTCTACACTTCCTTGTCCAGCGTCATGATGCTCGTTCGCCACTTCGGAGTTGTGTTCCACTGGTGCACACCTTGAACAAGTCAAACTGTGTGAAGAAACGCATGGTACAAAGTCTTTCTGGTTATGTATGTAGCTCATAACTTGCTTAAAAACATTGTTACAATTGTGTTCTTTCTTCTGTTTGACTTGGAATACAAAGGCCTGATAAATTGTCGTCGAATCTACCAGCAAGCCAACACAAAGGCCTGATAAATTGACATCTAATCTACCAGCAAGCCAACACAACGGCCTGGATAATGGATTCCTGCCTCTTAGTTTTCTACATCGCCTTGTGTGGTTGGGGATAATTGTTGTTGTGTTCTATAATTGTTGTGTGCCAAATGTGCTACTGCCTGGGTGGTTCCAATGGTGCATCTTACGGTCATATCGTAAAGATCTTTTTTTTTTGCTGTCTATGGAACTGCCCTGGGGTAGTCCAACTGATGGTGCCCAAGTTAGATGATGTTGTAGCCATGAACTACATCCTGTTGAACGGGCAAAGAAAAATCTCATAACAAATGCATCAAAACGTCCAAGTTTGTACCTCTTACAATACAGATAGAGAGAATATGTAGTGCGGCAAGAGAATGGTAAACTTGGTATATCAGGTTTAGCTTTGTGAATCTCAATTGCTAATGCTATCAGAAGTTAGTTGGTCTTCCCTGAGTAAATAAGAAAAGCATGTAGGGCCTGAAATACGGTGAAATAGGAGAGAATGCAAAGCACTTTCTTCCTGTGGTGACTTGAAATATATTCTAGCCTGGGAATCTAGGTCTGCCAATAGTAATTCTCTCAGGAGGGTGTCATTCGTCCCTTTTATACAAGTGCAAGACATTATTTCCAATTTTAAAAAACTAGTCTTTAGAACATCATTATCCAATCTGATTCAGTTTCTAGACCGGATATGCAAATAGTAGGAAATATTGAAGTGATTGGCTGTTGAACAGAGTGGTGACTTCATTAAAGTGTACCTACAGAGTCCCCTAAATAAGAGTATCTCTCTTCCTAATCACAACACAAGATTGATTATTTGGCTGGACATGTCGGTTTGTTGCTTCCTATTTTAGACCATTTCACAGGTACGCCTTTTAACCCTGATTCTATCGTGCTCTGTCTCTGTAGGTTGCGACAACATTTGATTTGTCTGATCAGGGCAAAGCACCAAAGCTTTTAGCGGAGAGCATGTGGAACTACGAGATCTGATCGCCTTAGCCTCCACCTGCCATCAAGCAAAGCAGGCAGCTTCTGCTCATAGAGCAGCACCCTATGTCATCATATTGTCTACTACATCTCAACTACCAGACTGCCCCTCTCTGGGTGCACCATTATTCAGATCCTATAATCCTATTACTACTATCCATTTTTTGTGCTTGTCATGTGACCGAGTCGTCGCTGGTGATGCTATGGCATGAAAATGAGGTTTAACTGTCTTGTGTCAAGAATTTCACGAATGGCTCTTGTTGTTTGTTTGGAGTGATGTTTTTGATTTTCTTTTGGACACCTATTTACGTTGTTTCACAGAGTACATACATTGACAAGATTTTAAAGAAGTTCAAAATGGACCAGTTGAAGAAGGGGTTCTTGCCTGTGTTGCAAGGTGTGAAGTTGAGTAGGACTCAATGCCCAGCCAGGGCAGAAGATAGAGAAAATATGAGAGTCGTCCCCTATGCCTCAGCCATAGGCTCTATCATGTATGCCATGCTGTGTACCAGACCTGATGTGTGCCTTGCCATAAGTATGGCTGGTAGGTACCAGAGTGATCCAGGAGTGGAACACTGGATAGCGTTAAAAAATATCCTTAAGTACCTAAAGAGGACTAAGGAAATGTTTCTCGTTTATGGAGGTGATAAAGAGCTCGTCGTAAAGGGTTACGTCGATGCTAGCTTTGACACTGGTCTGGATGACTCAAAGTCTCAAACCGGATACGTATTTGTTTTGAATGGTAGAGCAGTCAGTTGGAGTTGCTCCAAGCAGAGCGTGGTAGCAACATCTACATGTGAAGCGGAATATATAGCTACTTCGAAAGCGGCACAGGAAGGAGTCTGGATGAAGGAGTTCATGTCCAATCTAGGTGTGGTTCCTAGTGCATCGGATCCCATGACTATCTGTTGTGACAACACTGACGCCATTGCCATTGCGAAAGAGCCAAGATTTCACAAGAAAACCAAGCATATCAAACGCCGCTTCAACTCCATCCGTGATTACATCAAGGAGGGAGACATAGAGATTTGCAAAGTACATACGGATCTGAATGTTGCAGACCCGTTGACTAAACCTCTTCCATGAGCAAAACATGATTAGCACCAGAACTCGATGGGTGTTAGATTCATTACAATGTAAACTAGATTATTGACTCTAGTGCAAGTGGGAGACTGTTGGAAATATGCCCTAAAGGCAATATTAAAGTTGTTATTATCATATTTCCTTATTCATGATAAATGTTTATTATCCATGCTACAATTGTATTCACCGGAAACTTAAATACATGTGTGGATACATAAACAGACACCATGTCCCTAGTGAGCCTCTACTAGACTAGCTCGTTGATTAAAGATAGTTAAGGTTTCCTAACCGTAGACATGAGTTGTCATTTAATAACGGGATCACATCATTAGGAGAATGAAGTGATGGATAGACCCAATCGTAAGCTTAGCATCTGATCGTATAACTTAGTTTAATTGTTACAGCTTTCTTCATGTCAAGTATCTGTTCCTTAGACCATGAGATCGTGCCACTCCCTAATACCGGACGAATATTTTGTGGGTAATCAAACGTTACTTCGTAGCTGGGTGATCATAAAGGTGCTCTACAGGTATCTCGGAAAGTGTTTGTTGGGTTGCATGGATCGAGACTGGAATTTGTCACTCCGTATGACGGAGAGATATCTGTGGGCCCTCTTGGTAATACAACATCATGAATAGCTTGCAAGCATGTGACTAATGAGTTTAGTCATGGGGATCATGTATTACAAAATGAGTAAAGAGACTTGCCGGTAACGAGATTGAACTAGGTATGGCGATACCGACGATCGAATCTCGGGCAAGTAACATATCGCCGGACAAAGGAAATTGTATATGGGATTAACTAAATCCTTGACATCGTGGTTCAAACCGATAAAGATCTTTGTTGAATATGTGGGAGTCATTATGGGCATCCAGGTCCCACTATTGATTATTGATCGGAGAGGTGTCTCGATCATGTCTGCATGTTCTCGAACACGTAGGGTCACACACTGAACGTTTAGTAACGCTAGGGTAGTATTGGGATAATCATAATGGTGAGACCGAATATTGTTGGAGTCTCGGATGAGATCCAGGACATCACGAGGAGCTCTGAAATGGTCCAGAGGTAAAGATTCATGTATGGGAAGTGGTTTTTCAGGGTTCCGAAAAAGTTTGGGATTTTTCGGTATTGTACCGGGAAGGTTCTATATGGTTACGGAGTGGGGCCCACCTACATGGAGGGACCCACATGGATATGGGTAGTGGGGCAAGGCCCCACACACCTGGACCAGGCACACCAAGACCCCCCTAAAAGGAATAGGATCATATCCCGAAGGGATAAGATCGAGATCCCTAAAAAAGGGGGAATACTGATCGGTGGGGAAGGAAAGGAGGGGATTTCCTACCCTCCCCCCTTGGCCGCCGGCCCTAGGGACTTGGAGGAGGGGCCAAGCCCCCTCCCCCATGCCTATATAAAGAGGGGAGGTGCAAGGGGGCAGCAACCCATCCATCCCAAGGTGCCACCCCTCCCTCTCCCTCCACATCCCTCCTCGCGCAGATGCTTGGAGAAGCCCTGCTGCAGTTCCGCTACCACCACCACCACCATGCCATCGTGTTGGCCTAGATCCCATCTACCTCTCCAACCCCGCTTGCTGGATCAAGGAGGAGGAGATATCACCGAGCCGTACGTGTGCACATCTCAGAGGTGCCGCTCATGCGGTGCTGGATCGGATTGGATCGCAAAGGGAGTACGACTACACCAATCACGATCATTAGATCGTTAACGCTTTCGGTCTACAAGGGTACGTAGGCACTCCCCCTCTCGTTGCTAGCATCTCCATAGAATAGATCTTGGGTGTTTCGTAGGAATTTTTTTTGTTTTCCATGCAATGTTCCCCATCATTGGTAGCTACGGTTTGTTTCGAAACCTTTGAAGCCACGTAAAATAAAATCTTGTATGAACCGATTAAAGGCGTCTAACTTGGTTTTGCAGGATGTGCATATGATGTGGTATAGCTTCGTCATATTTAATGAGATTATGTATGAGATGACTATATGATGTAATTAACATGACCTGTGTGTCATGATTCGGCATGATGGTTGAAGCCATCTGATTGTCACTTTAATGACCAACGTGTCAACCTTGTTGTAATGCATTATTTTATTAGCTATAGAGATAGCAATATTTATTATTTAGTGCATCAACATGGTGGTGACAAGTTTTGCGGAGGTGGACACCGACGCAAAAGCAGTACATGAAGACAGAGGAGGTAAAGCTAAAGATACAGGCCTTGGCAGCAGTTTTCGAAACTGCTGCCACGACAACGTTTTTGGCCGAATTTTCGCGAAGACAATGGTTCCTTCTCCGAAAGAACGGCTATACCATATCATGCTATTGTAGGATATATGCCCTAGAGGCAATAATAAATGTTATTATTTATCTCCATGCTCATAATTAGGTTTATGTTCCATGCTATAACTGCTATGGTTCTCGAGTCTACAATAACCACGAGGCTTGGAGGAAGACTCATATGCACGTGTGGAATAATAAACGGAAAAATGTATTCCTAAGTCTAGCCTCTAAGACTAGCTCAAGTGTTGCATGATGGTCCTGTTTTCCTGATCATGGGCATGTCTATGCCAGCAACTTTGAGGGCACAATGTTAGAAGAACATTTGTGTTGAATCGACCCGAATTGATGTTATGCTATGAGATACATTCGTCATGAGTTAATGGTTAATAACACAGAGATAGTTAACGTTTGCATGATTCCTTAGACCATGAGAGTGTCGAGTTTCTTCATGCTTGCTTCATGAACTTTGGGGTTTGTTAAACGTCATCCGTAAATGGGTGGCTATTACGGCGGCTTACGGGTTCATGGAAAAGTATGTCAAGTAACTTGATAGCTCAAGATTGGGATTTGCTCCTCCGACGATGGAGAGATATCTCTGGGCCCTCTCGGTGTTACGGTATCCATCATCGTCTGGCCAGACACTTTGTGATTTGATCACGGGGATGCCGGAACACGGTAACGAGAAAAGAGAACAATACCGGTAACGAGGTAACTGGCTTAATGGACAAGTTGTTGATCCACGGGAATGCCAACATGTCTCACCTCTGGTATTTGTAACATATCGCGAAGCAACAGGAATAGCACACGGCAAATGGAGGTTCACTCGAATATTCATTCGTGTGGGTATAGGGGTCAATATGGGTGTCCACGGCTCCGATGTTGATCATTGATCGGAAAGTGTTCCGGTCATGTCTATACTTCACCGAACCTATAGGGTCACACGCTTAAGGGTCATCTATCTGCTGAATACTAGACAGGGAGTCTGAGAGAATGTCACCGAAAATGTTTCGGAGACAACGGAAGAGTTCCGGAGAGAGAGAACACCGAAAGAGTTTCGGTAAAACCGAAAAGGTGTTTCGGAATATATTATTAGGTCAAATAGGGTTTCGGCATCGCATGGAAATTTTCAGAGGATGTCAGAATTGGTCTGGGAACTTCTGGGAATTTTCAGAGAGAAAAAACCGGAAATGTTCCGAAACTGCCGTAACCGCTGTTGATGCTTTCCGCTGATAAAAACCACCGCACCGAAAATGTTTCGGATCATGCCCAGAATAATTTTAGAGGGTGCCAGAAATGTTCTGGGACCTTCTGGAATTTTTCAGAAAAATGTTTCGCGGAAAACATCTTGTCCCAGCGCGAGGGGACAAGATCCCACGAATCGGGGGTTGCATGTTTGGTGGCTTTTTGTCTAGGGAGCATGCATGTTTCATGGAGACATGTTGGTGGCTTGTTGGGGGGCCCCCCCATGGGGGGAGACAAGGTGTGGGCCGGCCCAAGGGCTGCCATGGTGGTGTCCCCTTGGTGCCCCCCTTGTGTTACCATTATGCCCTTTCATGTGTGACATGAAGCTTGGGTATTTTGGTATTTCAACATCCCACCCCACCCCTTGCCTTGGCCTATAAAAGGAGGAGTTGGGGCTGCCATCTCCTTCATCCCCTTGCTCTCATACTCATGCCATGCAATTATCTGGCTTCTCTCTCCCTCCCACGAAAAGAGTTTCATAGAGCCGAAAGGCTGTCTGGGTTCCGGTGGGAACTAGTTCTGGACGGCGAAGCCCTGCCGGATAGATGACACCGTATGTGTGCAACTCTGTAGAGAGGTCGTAGTTTCGATCTTAGTGCCCGTGGGGCTGTTCGTGAGTGCCTCCCGAAGGGCTGTCCAAGTGACGGTCCGAGTTCTGTGAGTCCTCCCGAAGGGCTGTCCGCGACACCGTCCGGGGGACTATCCGACCGCCTCCCGGAGGGCTGTCCGGGTGGCGGATGAGGGTATACATCCTCGCGGTTGGGAGGTGTAAATCCTAGCTGCGGGGATCTGCACCGACGATCGTCATCGACTCTACTTCCGCTGCGCTACGAGTCGGTAACGAAAATGATCAAACCTTGTATGCAGTCTCCATAGTGGTCCTGGGCTGGTGCGTAGGGCGGAATTTTTTTGTTTTCTGCTGCGTTCCCCTACAGTGGCATCATGAGCCGTGCTATGTGTAGATGCAGGTTGCGATCTAGAATACATGAGATGTATGGGTGTTGCACAATATAATTAGGTAGTAGATGAGCTCTATTACTGAAAATTATTTGTGCGGGTAGCAGATGAAATCTGTTACCCGATGTTCTTGTTGCTTCCCTGGAATTTGCATATTTCTGATCTTGATAACAGTATGGTGGAGTTTCAATGTTCTGGCAATCCGCGATCCTGATTGATCAACGAAGTGCTAACAGTTCATTGAATTCCACCGTAGTTAAAAAGAAAGATGAAATTTCGCAAACGAAAGGGCAATGCAGATGTGATCTGCACGGGGGTCATGCGTATGACGAAGTTTAGTATGGGGCTCGAGATTTTATTATCTTGGTTTTCATACACCCTGGAAAGTTAATCTAGCGACTTGAATTATCATACTTGATGATGGACATTGGTAGCTTCGGTTTGTTTCGAAACCTTAGAAGCCACGTAAAACAAGTTTTTGCATGAACCGGTTAGAGACGTCTAACTTGGTTTTGCAGGAGGGTTTGCATGTGCATATGATGTGGTATAGCAGTGCTCATAATAATTTGATTATGTATGAGATGACTATATGATGTAAATTGATTAACATGACCTGCGTGTCATGATTCGGCATGATGGCTGGAGCCATATGATTGCACTTTAATGACCTGCGTGTCAACCTTATGTAATGCACTTATTTCATTAGCTATAGAGATAGCAATATTATCTGGTGCATCGACAAGGTGGTGGCAATCTTCGCGAAGGTGAACACCGATGCGAATGCCGAAGACGAAGAAATACAAGACTTCTCCGTCGGAAAGGGCTATACCATATCATGCTATTATGAATTGCCTGAGATGTTTATCCCTTATGATGCACCCTTCTTGATTGCGTGGTAGTCGCTTTTTATTAGGGTGATCTCTCACAAAAATATCAAGTAGTTAGTGTTCACCCAAGTGTAGCACCGTCACGGCACCTTTACTTTCGGGGTGCGCCAGGATCTACCTGGGTACGAACGATTGTACGGGTGTGAGGCGGGTGAGGTTAGACCTCGCAGCAAGATCACTTGGTTGTCTTGACGTTCATGGCAGGATCGTCCTGAGCTCGGAACACACGCATCGAAAGATGAACAAGAGTCACATAGAGTTGTGATCGGCAAGTTTGCCTACCGATTGAAGTTGGCGCCATCAGTGTTCATCTCGAACAATGGCGTTGAATGGAAATGCGGATCTTGAATCACTCACGATCAATTATGAGAGATATTGATTTGAGTGGGAGCGCACTGTTGAATTAACTTGTTTAATTCTCAGTGCAATTAATTATGAACACTGTCTAAGTGTGGTTATGCATAATAGTTGTAGAATAATGGCTCGCGTTTCCACCTTCCCTATTAAAATTGAATAGTTGTTTAATATCTGGTTATAACTTTACGGTTGGTAACGTAATGTGAGGATTGTCCTCTAGAGTGCCGAGAAGGACTTTGTCCTATCGCATACTTTCGGTATTCTCTCGCTTATGCTATGGATCATGTGACTCTCGTCCTTCGATCCAAAAGCTAGAATTCCATTTCAGTCAAGTGCAATATGTTTGCTTCCATGAGACCCGAACTTCGAAAGTTTGGATAGTTATGTGATATTCATGGAATCTGAAAATCATTTTCAGGGACAAACAAAGGCTAAAAGATATGAGATATCCAAAGCAGTGTTTGTTTGCAAACTATTAGTAAAGGAGTTTACTATGCATTAGACTGATAAGAGAGGGATCCAGGAGAACGCCTGTCATATGATGAAAGGTGAATAAAACAACAACTTAAAGAGAAAGGAAGTGTCCGAAGGGTGTTAGTGAAACTTTCACGCCTAGGAAGTCCAGGGCTAAACGCCACTCTTAAGTTGGGTGCTTCTTCTGAGAGTAGGAGAAATACTAAAAGTTAAACTATTAGAAGTATAAAGGCAATAAGAAAGAAGACTGGAATATCCAGCTCATGTATGAATGTCATACAAGTTTTTGATGTATAGAAGGCTGGTCAAAGATATAGTTCTTGGGAATTATGATTAAATTGGTAATCACTGATTCTTGGGTATTGTGAGTTAATCACAAAGATACCCGCTCGATTGCTTTCTGTTGCAACTCGATGTAAGAACTAATATGACCTGAAAGACTTGCCAGGAATGAGGTTTAGGTATACACAGGGAACATAGTAAATGTTACTATACCTTCCATCGGTGTATTACCGTCTGTATTTACTTTCTTAATTCATTTTAGAGTTTTACACTCTAGCCCTATGCATAAGGTATCTTGCAAGAAGGTTGTTCATAAGAGAACTTTTTATGTTCGATGTTATGAATAACATAAGGGCCATACTTTCATTATGAATGAGATGTATGTTATGAATATTGATAAAAATACATTACCTCTGGGTTTACTTTCATAATTCATTTTAGAGTTTCATACACTCTAGCCATTGCACAATGTTTGTTGCAAAAGAGTTGTTCATAAAAACAACAATTGTTGTTCAGTATTATGAATAACATGAAGGGCCATGCTTCCATCCAAAATGGGACGTATGTTATGAATATTGATGGTAATATAATACATCCGTAACACTGACGCTAAATGTCGTAAGACTAAGAGAATACCACACAAGTGTGGCACTACATTTGGTCACATTGGAGAAACCCGCATGGATAAATTCCATTATGATGGATTTTTTGAAGTCCTTTGATTTTGAATCATCTGACACTTGCAACTTTCCTCCGAAAAGTGAAGTGACTGAAATACCGTTCACAGGCCATAAGGAACGGACAACAAACTTATCGGTGATCATACATTTGATGTGTGTAGTCCGATAAATGTTGTTAGTAGTGGATTTATCTATCTTCAGAAATGACTCAAGTAGATATGTGGATATTTACTTGATGAGACGTAAGTCTGGATCTTTTGAATTTATTCGAAAGGTTTTCAAAAATGAAGTAGAAGTTATTGTAACAAGAAAATTCTGTTTCTACAATTCAATTGCAGAAAGGAATAATTGAGTTACAAGTTTAGCGTATGTCTGATGAGTTGTGAAAAGAGTTTCATAACTTACACCTCCCGGAACACCACTGTGAGTGAAAAGTCCGTGAAGGTGTAATCGAACCATTTATGACATGGTAAGATCAAAGATGACATAAATAAATTTGCCATTATCCCTTTTAAAGAGTGATGCTTTAGAGACTGCGGCTTTTACACTGAAAAGAGCTCCATCGGGTCTGTTGAAATGACACCATGGTATGGTACGCCCAACCATGTTATATCTTTTCTTAACATTTGGAATATGGGGCTTGTGTAAAAGGTTACAAACCTATTCCAAATCAGACAAGTGCTACTTTGTAGGTTATCCCAAGTCATTGGGTATTCCTCCCTCACTATACCGAGGCAAATAGGTTTGCCACAAAGAACGGTATGCTTTTTGAAGAAAATGGTTCTTTCAAAAAGGTGAGTGGGAGAATAGTGCAACTCGACAAGATAAACAGTATCTTCGTCATCAGATCAAAGGAAAGAGACCTTGGAAGTAATTCCAGGTTTCCTACTGCGACTGATACGGAAGTCTCTACAATAAAATGTATGGACTTCGGTCGAACTTGCAGCTGAACCACGTAGGCAAGGCTCGTGCAAACCTCTGAGGTGCGCAGACGAGATATTGTTGTTAGACAACAGTATACCTACGATACACAAGGAAGCGTTGATGGGCCCTGACTCCGGAATTGGCTAAATGCCAATACAATCCGAGATAGTTTCCATATAAATGTTTCAAGATTAAAATCTTGATACACCTTTCGGAAGACTTAGAGTCTAACGAATTTTATGGAACTTAAAACTGATACGGATAAAAATGTTTTATCCATAAAGCTCGACTTGTTGCAATAACAAGTTCAAGGAGTTGACTACGATGAGGTTGTTTCACCGTAGCGATGCTTAAAGTCGGTTTGGGTTGAACTAGCAATTAATACATATTTCAGTCATGAGATATGAAACATGGATGACAATAGGATTTCCATATGATGGAAATGAAACCAAGGGTTTGCATGTGTTACAGTCCAAGGTATTTTGTCATTCCAGAGGATGCTAGTAAGTATGCAAACTTCAGAGTTCCAACAATGGACAGAAGAGAGCAAAGTGGAGTTGGAATCTTCGTGATTTGATGAAATGGTCAAAAGGGTTTTTGACTTCATCAATGGGTAACGAAGATGCTTGTGATTCAAGAAAGTAAGTGGGAGCATAATAATATTTCTAAAAACGTTGTGTGCTTGACACATTGTTAATTGGAAATAAATTTCTTGACATGAATTAGGACTTCATTTGAAAATAGTTTTTCGATGAAGTGCTTGGGCTAAATCGCCTTTATATTAGGCATGATAATCTATGGAGATAGATTTACCTAATGGGGCTGAGCAAAGATACATATTGACAAGATGCTAAAAGTTTTTAGCATTTAAAACGCCAAGGAGTGGTTCTTGCCAAAGTCACATGGAAAGAGTTTTTGCAAGACTCGGTGTCCCTAAAACACTGATGAGCAAAATACATGATGGAGATTCCACACACCTTTGTGTTTGAATTAATCATGTATTCCATGGTATGTGAAACAACCAGATATGTCCGATACTCCCAAGGTGTTGCGAGTATAGATACCAAAGTGATCAAAAGTACTGATCATAGGACAACAGTGAAAAGTGTCATTGAGTGCAAGAGTAGCTCTAATGACATGTTTTCTCGCAAGCGGAGATCATGAAGAGTTCGTTGTAAAAGGTTACATCGATACAGTCTTCATCCATGCTCCAAGCGATTTTCGATTTAAATTGAGGGTTTTTGTGTAACACACAATATGGTGGCACGGTAGTTGGAAATTGTTCCAAACAAGTTACTGTGGCGAATTCTATAACAGAGGCGAAGTATGTTGCCGCTTTTAAAAGCGACAAAGAAGATGTTGAATCATATAGTTCATTCATGAACTTAGTATGGTTCCAAGATGGCTTTTGTCAATGGGACACTACTGCAGGTAGTTGCTCCATAACTCAGTCTGAGGAATCC
This sequence comes from Thinopyrum elongatum, assembly GCA_011799875.1. Lineage (NCBI taxonomy): Eukaryota > Viridiplantae > Streptophyta > Magnoliopsida > Poales > Poaceae > Thinopyrum > Thinopyrum elongatum. Next base: position 611,713,018 of record CM022301.1, on the reverse strand, counting down.
AGGTTCGACCTGTGATACACATACATACAAAACCAAGTCCACACAAAATATGAATTTTGTGAAAGCGTGAAAACGCGAGGATATGCAAAGATACACACAGAGCTGAAATAGTCAGATCCGTTGGACATCAGGCTATACCACAAGCGAAGCATATTTACACCGGTATGCCACAAGTGTGAAGTGCATTAGCATTAACTAGATTATTGACTCTAGTGCAAGTGGGAGTCTGTAGGAGATATGCCCTAGAGGCAATAATAAATGTTATTATTTATCTCCATGCTCATAATTAGGTTTATGTTCCATGCTATAACTGCTATGGTTCTCGAGTCTACAATAACCACGAGGCTTGGAGGAAGACTCATATGCACGTGTGGAATAATAAACGGAAAAATGTATTCCTAAGTCTAGCCTCTAAGACTAGCTCAAGTGTTGCATGATGGTCCTGTTTTCCTGATCATGGGCATGTCTATGCCAGCAACTTTGAGGGCACAATGTTAGAAGAACATTTGTGTTGAATCGACCCGAATTGATGTTATGCTATGAGATACATTCGTCATGAGTTAATGGTTAATAACACAGAGATAGTTAACGTTTGCATGATTCCTTAGACCATGAGAGTGTCGAGTTTCTTCATGCTTGCTTCATGAACTTTGGGGTTTGTTAAACATCATCCATAAATGGGTGGCTATTACGGCGGCTTACGGGTTCATGGAAAAGTATGTCAAGTAACTTGATAGCTCAAGATTGGGATTTGCTCCTCCGACGATGGAGAGATATCTCAGGGCCCTCTCGGTGTTACGGTATCCATCATCGTCTGGCCAGACACTTTGTGATTTGATCACGGGGATGCTGGAACACGGTAACGAGAAAAGAGAACAATACCGGTAACGAGGTAACTGGCTTAATGGACAAGTTGTTGATCCACGGGAATGCCAACATGTCTCACCTCGGGTATTTGTAACATATCGCGAAGCAACAGGAATAGCACACGGCAACTGGAGGTTCACTCGAATATTCATTCGTGTGGGTATAGGGGTCAATATGGGTGTCCACGGCTCCGATGTTGATCATTGATCGGAAAGTGTTCCGGTCATGTCTATACTTCACCGAACCTATAGGGTCACACGCTTAAGGGTCATCTATCTGCTGAATACTAGACAGGGAGTCTGAGAGAAAGTCACCAAAAATGTTTCGGAGACAACGGAAGAGTTCCGGAGAGAGAGAACACCGAAAGAGTTTCGGTAAAACCGAAAAGGTGTTTCGGAATATATTATTAGGTCAAATAGGGTTTCGGCATCGCATGGAAATTTTCAGAGGATGTCAGAATTGGTCTGGGAACTTCTGGGAATTTTCAGAGAGAAAAAACCGGAAATGTTCCGAAACTGCCGTAACCGCTGTTGATGCTTTCCGCTGATAAAAACCACCGCACTGAAAATGTTTCGGATCACGCCCAGAATAATTTTAGAGGGTGCCAGAAATGTTCTGGGACCTTCTGGAATTTTTCAGAAAAATGTTTCGCGGAAAACATCTTGTCCCAGCGCGAGGGGACAAGATCCCACGAATCGGGGGTTGCATGTTTGGTGGCTTTTTGTCTAGGGAGCATGCATGTTTCATGGAGACATGTTGGTGGCTTGTTGGGGGGGGCCCCCCCATGGGGGGAGACAAGGTGTGGGCCGGCCCAAGGGCTGCCATGGTGGTGTCCCCTTGGTGCCCCCCTTGTGTTACCATTATGCCCTTTCATGTGTGACATGAAGCTTGGGTATTTTGGTATTTCAACATCCCACCCCACCCCTTGCCTTGGCCTATAAAAGGAGGAGTTGGGGCTGCCATCTCCTTCATCCCCTTGCTCTCATACTCATGCCATGCAATTATCTGGCTTCTCTCTCCCTCCCACGAAAAGAGTTTCATAGAGCCGAAAGGCTGTCTGGGTTCCGGTGGGAACTAGTTCTGGACGGCGAAGCCCTGCCGGATAGATGACACCGTATGTGTGCAACTCTGTAGAGAGGTTGTAGTTTCGATCTTAGTGCCCGTGGGGCTGTTCGTGAGTGCCTCCCGAAGGGCTGTCCAAGTGACGGTCCGAGTTCTGTGAGTCCTCCCGAAGGGCTGTCCGCGACACCGTCCGGGGGACTATCCGACCGCCTCCCGGAGGGCTGTCCGGGTGGCGGATGAGGGTATACATCCTCGCGGTTGGGAGGTGTAAATCCTAGCTGCGGGGATCTGCACCGACGATCGTCATCGACTCTACTTCCGCTGCGCTACGAGTCGGTAACGAAAATGATCAAACCTTGTATGCAGTCTCCATAGTGGTCCTGGGCTGGTGCGTAGGGCGGAAAATGTTTGTTTTCTGCTGCGTTCCTTTACAACTATTATGAATTATCTGAGATTTTTATCCCTTTTGATGCACCCTTTTGATTGCGCGGTAGTCGCTTTTATTAGGGTGGTCTCTCACTTAAAATATCAAGTAGTTAGTGTTCTCCCAAGTGTAGCACCGTCACATCACATATCTTTCCGGGGTGCGCCATGTCCACATGGGTATGAACAACTACAGAAGTGTAAGGCGGGTCTAAGGTCAAACCTAGCAGTGAGATCACTTGGTTGTCTTGACGTTCAGGCAGGATCGTCCTAAGCTCGGAACATGCCCATCGAAAGGTGAACAAGAGTCACATAGAGATGTGATCGGCAAGTTGGCCTACCGATTGAAATTCCCGTCATCAGTGATGTCCACATCAATGGTGTTGAATTGCAATACGGGTCTTGAAACACTCACAATCAATTATGAGAGATATTGATTTGAGTGGGAGCGCACTTTAGAATTAAATTGTTTAATTCCCACTGCAATTAATCATGAATACAGTTTAAGTGTTATTAGCATTATAGTTGTAGAATAATGACTTGCGTTTCCACCTTCTTTATTGAAATTGAATAGCTGTTATTTATCTAGTTAAAACTTTACGATTGGTAACGTAATATGAGGATTGTCCTCAAGAGTGCCGAGAAGGACTTTGTCCTATTGCATGCTTTCAGTATTCTCCCGCTAATGCTATGGATGATGTGACTCTCATCCTTCGATCTAAAAGCTAGAATTCCGTTACGGTCAAGTGCAATATGTTTGCTTCCATTAGACCCAAACTTGAAAAGTTTGCGATAGTTATGTGATATTTATGTAATTGAAAATTAGTTTTAGATAAAACATAGGCTAAAAGATATGAGATATCCAAAGCAATGTTTGTTTGCAAGTATTAGTGAAGTGTTTACTATGCATTAGACTGATAAGATGGGATCCAGAAGAACGCCAGTGATGTGATGATGGTGAATAAAACAATAACTCAAAGAGAAAGGACAAGTCCGAAGGGTGTTAGTGAGACTTACACGCCTAGGAAGTCCGGGGCTAACGCCACTCTTAAAGTTGGATGATTCTTCTGTGAGTAGGAGAAATATTGAAAATAAAACTGTTAGAAGTATAAAGGCAAAAAGAAATGAGACTGGAAGGTCTAGCTCAGGTATGAATGTCATACGAATTATAGATGTATAGAAGGTTGGTCAAAGATATAATTCTTGGGGGGTAGGATTAAATTGTTAATCGCTGATTCTTGGGTATTGTGATTAAAAGTTTATCAGAAAGATACCCATTCAATTGCATTTTGTTGCAACTTGATGCAAGCACTACTATGGCCTAAACGAGTAGCCAGTAATGAGGTTTATATACGCGCTCGGAACATAGTAAAAGTTACTACACCTTCCATCGGCGTATTACCTCTGTATTTATTTTCATAATTTATTTTAGAGTTCTGTACACATTGCATAATGTTTGTTGCAAGAAGGATGTTCATAAGAGAACAATTGTTGTTCGGTGTTATGAATAACATAAGGGCCATGCTTCCATAATGATGGGATGCATGTTATGAATATTGATGATAATATAATACATCCATAACACTGATGCTAAATGTCACAAGACTAGAAGAATACCATATTTATGTGGCATTGCGTTTGGTCACATTGGAGAAACCCGCATGGAGAAATTCCAGTATGATGGATTTTTGAAGTCATTTTGATTATGAATCATCTGACACTTGCAACTTTCGTCCGAAAAGTAAAGTGACTAAAATACCGTTTACATGCCATAAGTAACGAGCAAGGAACTTATTGGTAATCATACATACTGATGTGTGTAGTCAAATAAGTATTGTTGCTAGCAGTGGATTTGTCTATCTTCAGTAATGACTCAAGTAGATATGTGAATATTTGCTTTATGAGACATAAGTCTGAATCCTTTGAAATAATTCAAAAGGTTTCCAGAATGAAGTAGAAATTATTGTAACAAGAAAAATTATGTTTCTGCAATTAGATTGCGGAAAGGAATATTTGAGTTACAAGTTTAACGAAAGTCTGATGAGTTGTGAAAGAGAGTTTCATAACTTACATTTCTAGAAACACCACTGAGAGTGGAATGTCCGTGATGATGTAATCGAACCATATATGACATGATAAGATCAAAGCTGACATAAATCAATTTGTCGTTAGCACTTTTAAAATAATGCTTTAGAGACTGCGGCTTTTAGACTGAAAAAGAGCGCCATCAAAAACTGTTGAAATGACGCCATGGTATGGTACGCCAAACCATGTTTTGTCTTTTCTTAACAGTTGGAATATGAGACATGTGTAAAATGTTTACAAACCTATTCCAAATCAGACAAGTGCTACTTTGTAGGTTATCCCAAATTATTTGGTATTCATCCATCACTATGCCGAGGCAAAAAGTTTGCCACATAGAACGATATGATTTTTGAAGAAAATGTTTCTTGCAAAAGAGTGAGTGGGAGGATAGTGCAACTAGACGAGATAACGGTATCTTCGTCATCAGGTCAAAGGAAAGAAACCTTGAAAGTAATTCCAGAGTTTCCTACTATTGCTGATATGGAAGCCTCTACATGAGATGTATGGACTTCGGTCGAACTTGCAGCTGAACCACATAGGGAAAACTCGTGCAAACCTCTACGGTGTGCAAACGAGATATTGTTGTTAGATAACAGTATACCTACGATACACAAAGAAGCATTGATGGGCCCTGACTCCGGAATTGGCTAAATGCCAAAATAATCTGAGATAGTATCCATATAAATGATTAAAGATTAGATCTTGATAAACCCTCTGGAAGACTTAGAGTCTAACGATGATAAATGGAACTATAGACTGATGAGGATAAAAATGTTTTATCCATAAAGCTCAACTTGTTGCTTATAACAAATTCAACGAGTTGACTACGATGATATTGTCTCACCATAGTGATGCTTAAAATCAGGTTCGGGTTATACTAATAGTTAATACATATTTCAATTACGAGATATGATAAACGGACTCCAAAAGGATTTCCATGAGATGGAAATACTATCTAGGACTTGAATATGATACAGTCCAAAGTGTTTTGTCAATCTAGAGGATGCTAGTGAGTATGCAAACTTCAGAGTTTCAGTAATGGACAGACGCAAGCCTAATGGAGTTGAAATCTTTGTTTTGATTAAATAGTGAAAGAGTTTGATTTCATCAAGGATAGCAAAGATGTTTATGTTTACAAGAAAGTAAGTGGGTGCATAATAATATTTCTATAACTTTGTGTGCATGACACATTGTTGATTAGAAATAATATAAATTTCTTGACACAAATTAGGAATTCATTGAAAATAGTTTTTCGATGAAATACTTTGGCTAGGTAGCCTCGATATTAGGCATAATGATCTGCGGAGATAGAATTGCCTAATAGGGCTAAGGCACAATACATATTGACAAGATACTAAAATGGTTTAGCATGAGAACGCCAAGAAGAGTTTCTTGCCGAAGTCACATGGAAAGATTTTTAGCAAGACTCGGTGTCCTACAACACTGATGAGCAAGTTACATGATCGAGATTCCACACACTTTTGTGTTTGGATTAATCATGTATTCCATGGTATGTAAAGCAACCAGATATGTCCAGTACTCCAAATTAGTTGCGAGTAAGACACCAAAGTGATCAAGGTGTTGCTTATAGGACAACAGTGAAAATTATCGTTAAGTACTAAAGTAGCACTGATGACATGTTTTCTCGCAAGCGGAGATTATGAAGAGTTCGTTGTAAGAAGTTACATCGATACAGGCTCGTTATAAGTAGTTACATCGATACAGTCTTCATCAATGCTCCAAGCGATTTTCGATTTTAATTAAGGGTTTTGTGTAATAGACAAAATGGTGGCACAGTAAGTTGGAATTGTTTCAAACAGATTACTGTGGCAAATTCTATAACAAATTCCTAAGTATGTTGTCACTTTACAAGCGACAAAGAGGGTGTTGAATCATATAGTTCATTTATGAACTTAGTATAGTTTCAACAAGGCTTTGGTCAATGGAACGCTATTGAAGATAGTGGCTCCATAGCGCAGTCTGAGGAATCAAGATTCAACCAGTGATTTAAATATGCAAAGAAAAATCCACACAAAATTATGTATTTTGTGAAAGCGTGAAAATGCAAGGATATGCAAATATTCACACTATACCACAAGCGAAGCATATTTTACACCGGTATGCCGTAGGTGTAAAATGCATTAGCATTGACTAGATTATTGACTATAGTGCAAATGGGAGTGTAGGAAATATGCCCTAGAGTCAATAATAAATATTATTATTGACTTCAATGTTCACAATTATGTTTATATTCTGTGCTATAACTGCTATGGTTCTCAAGTCTGCAATAACCACGAGGCTCAGAGGAAAACTCATATGCACGTGTGAAATAATAAACGGTAAAATAGATTCCTAGTCTAGGCTCTAAGACTAGCTCAAGTGTTGCATGATGGTCCTGTTATCCTGATCATGGGCATGAGTATGCCGGCAACTTTGAGGACACAATGTTAGAAGAACACTTGTGTTCAAGCGATCCAATTGTTGTTATGCTATGAGATCCATTCGTCATAAGTTAATGGTTTATAACACAGAGGAAGTTAAACATTTGCCTAATTCCTTAGACCATGAGAGTGTCGAGTTCCTTCAAATTTGCTTCGTGAACTTTGGGGTTTGTTAAACGTCATCTGTAACAGGGTGGCTATTACGACGGCTTATGGGTTCACGAAAAACTATGACAAGGAAGTAGATAGCTCAAGATTGGGATTTGCTCCTTCGGTGATGGAGAGATATTCTTGGGGCCCTCTCGATGTTACGGTATCCATCATCATCTTGCTAGACACAGCGTGATTTGATCACGGGGATGCCGGAACACGGGAACGAGAAAAGAGAACAAAACCGGTAACGAGAAAACTGGGATAGTGAACAAGTTGTTGATTCACGGGGATGCCGATAAATCTTACCTCGAGTTTTTGTAACATACCGCGAAACAACAGGAACAACATACGGTAACTAAAGGTTCACTCGAATATTCATTCTTGTGAGTATAGGGGTCAATATGGATGTCTACGGTTCCGCTATTGATCATTGATCGGAAAGAGTTCTGGTCATGTCTATATTTCACCGAACCTACAGGTTCACACACTTAAGGGTCATCTATCTGTCGAATACCAGGTTAGGATTCTGGGAGATAGTCATCGAAAAAGTTTCGGAGACACTAAAAAAGTTTCAGAGAGTAAACCGGAACTGTTTCGGAGTAAGCCATCGCACCAAAAATGTTACGGAGTAAACCATAAAGCCAAAAAGGTTTCGGCACGCATCCGGAATTTTTGGGAGGGTGCTAGAAATGTTCTGGGATCTTTTGGAATTTTTCTGGAGAGAACTCGCGCAAAAAACACAGTGTCCCTAGATTGGGGACAAGATCCCATGATTCATGGGGAGTGTTTTATGGGATGTTTGGGGGTCTCGTTGACCAGCTTGCTTCAGCCGGCAGCCCCATCTCTGATGATGACGTGATCACGTACATGCTCGGCGGCCTCGACACCACATACAACGCCCTTGTCACATCGATCAATATGCTGCTGGCCAACGGTATCTCCCTCGATGACCTGTACTCTCACATGCTGCACTACGAGGCTCGCCAGGAGGAAACCAATGCCAGCTATCAGCTGTCGGCCAACCTCACAGGACAAAGCAATGACACTCGAGGCGGCGGCTCCGGTGGAGGTGGCCGCAACCGCAACAATGACGACCGTGGCAATCAGGGAAGCAACCGCCGCAACAGCGGCGGCAGTGGCGGCGGCGGTAATTCCGCTGTCGGCAATGGCAAAACTGGACAACATGCTGGTGGTCAGCAAAGCGGCTACAACAGTTGGAACTCCCAACTCCGATCATCCGCAGACGCCGTGCCAAATCTCCTACAAGCACGACCACTCCGCAAGAACTTGCTACGATCAGTTCAACCAGAACTTCCAGCCGGAGGATGCACGCTTCGCCAACAACATCAACACTGGCTCACCGGCAGCCGACACAGTGTGGTACAAAGATTCTGGTGCTACGGACCACGTCACCAACGATCTAGACAAGTTGCACATGCGCAAACAGTACATCTGCAAGGATCAAGTGCACACAGCCAACGGAACTGGTATGGCTATTACCCATGTTGGAAAAGCTCTTCTACCTACACCGCATGCATCCCTTGCCCTTAATAATGTTCTTTGTGTTCCACATACAACCAAAAATCTTCTATCTACTCGGTCAACTCACCACTGATAATAACGTCTGTGTTGAAATTCATCCACTTTATTTTCTTGTCAAGGATCGGGCTTCGAAGAAGGTTCTACTTCGCGGACCTAGCGACGGCGGCATCTATCCAACTCATCCTTATCAGTTGAGTAGGAATAAGAAGGCATTTTCTGCCGTCACCAAGCCCAGTCATGATCAGTGGCATTGCCGTCTCGCTCACCCCTCTTCGAGGATAGTAGATCATGTCTTAGGCCATTTCAATCTTCAGTTTACTCATGAGTGGAATAAAGAACATGTGTGCGATGCATGTCCGCAAGGGAAGAGCCATCAACTTCCTTATGCTAGCTCCACTACGGTTACTTCGTTTCCCCATGAACTTGTTTTCCCTGACGTTTGGGGGCCTACGTGCACCTCGTTGGGAGGTTTCAGTTATTATGTGAGTTTCATAGACGATTTCAGCAAGTTTGCTTGGTTGTTCTGCTTTAAGCATAAATCTAATGTTTTTAATATTTTCCATCGCTTTCAAGCTCATGTTGAACGCCTCCTCAACCGCAAAATCCTACATATCCAAACAGATTGGGGAATACCACAAGCTCAATGCTTTCTTTAAGAACATTGGTATTGAACACCACATATCCTTTTTTTTTGCTAAAAGAACCCCAGATCTATTATAAAGAATCTCCGATGGTACATAGGACCTCAGAAATAAAGAAAATTACAAACTTTTTTTTTGCGACTAGAGAAAATTACAAACTGGTCCTCAGGAACTTGACCCAGCTGAGACACAAACGCAGCCCGAGGACGCGCTGCTACGCCGTCATCGCCGCTCCCTCCTAGAGCCGGCATTGCCTTGTAACTTGATGGTGGGATCTCCACATCCGGGAAGTCATAGGACTCGGTCTCTCCGTAACAGCATGAGAGCACACCTGCAGATCGAGAGACCACTGGAAGAGGGCATCACCTTCTCCACCAATGCCGGGGAAGAAGGAAGAACTAGGGCCTTAAAGAAGCATCGCTGGTGGCCACACGCTCCTATACAAGCTCCAAAACTTCGCAACAGTGCCGAAGCCAACGCCGCCATGACGATGAAGTTTGAGCACAAAATCCACTCCAAGGTGGACGCCACCGCAACGGCCCCCTCGATTGGAAGACCAGCTCAGAGAAACACCGACAATCGCCGCAATCTGAGAGCAAGTAGAAGCAGCAACTCTTCGACGCCATGGAAGACGACGCTGAGATTGAGGCCAAGCTACTGCACACTTTATTCGCCCGACGCCATCCCCTCCATCCCGACAGCGCCATGCATGAACCTACTTCTACCCCTATCTACAAGCCAAACAAGGACCGGGGTTCCCCCACCCGCCACACGTCACCGGAGCTATGAGCGGAGGGTGAGCGAACCGGCGTTCTCGCCGGCAGATCGAGGAGAAAACCCGGTCACCCTCCTTTTCCCATCACTCTACTGTAGCAGAAGAGGGGGAGGGGAAAGGAGCGAAATCTGCCAACACCACGTATCTTGCCCACACAGTCACCAGCAAAACAGGTCGGCAGAGAGATAACATTGTCATGTCGTCGAAATCAGACTCACCTTACTAGCCCAATCCTCTATGCCCTTACGTTTCTGGGATGAAGCATTGCACACTGCGTGCTTCCTCATTAATCGTCTTCCCAGTCATACTATCGGTATGACCACACCTCTACAATGATTAATTGTTTGGCACTGCTCCGGATTACGCCTTTTCTTTGAACCTTCGGGTGCTCCTGCTGGTCATGCCTTCGTCCCTATAACAATCATGAACTCCAGTTCCGTTCAAAATGTTGCATTTTTCTTGGATAGGTAGCATGCACAAAGGGTTCAAATGTCTCCACGTGTCATCCAGCCAGGTCTATATCTCGTGTGATGTCGTTTTCGACGAACAAGTTTTTCCTTATGCAGATCCATCACAGCCAGACTCGCTACCTACATCCTATGATGAACTCCGGCTGCTTGCTTCTCCGGCTTCGTTTGATCCTACGTTTCCGAACAATGCCGTGGATGAAGAATCTTTTTCCATTGGTAATACCGCACCTTTTTCGGCTAATGCGCTGCAGAACGATCCGAGTTTGGCTGATGTTTTCACTGTGCAGGCACTCACAACGACGTCCACAAGCAATACGAGTCACGTTAATCACTCCATGCATGCACTGGTCATGCGCGAACCAGATCCAGGGCGCACCGGCCAGCTCAGCTTGGGCAATGCCTCTCCTGTGCAATCCACTGCCTCGCCCAGTGCCGCCTCTCCGGTTCGGCAGACCTCCGCCGAGCAGGCCACTGATGGGGCGCCTTCTCCTAGGCTTTCGCAATAGCCGGTTCCGCCGTCTACAGCGGTTTCTCCCGCCATTGAGGACGCACCTCCTCACTATGCCACTCGCACCAGTGACGGCATTCGCCGTGAGAAGGTTGATACATCCATTTTGCATCATTATTTCTTATTATAATTTATCCTTTTCTAATGATATATTTCACATTATGGTGCAATTTTAATGTCTTTACTCTGTTCAACTGCAAGTTATACATGAAGAGGGGGGTTGCCGGCAGCTAGAATTCTAGACCCAAAATAACAACAGTACAGAAAGCAATTATCCGGAGCTCAAAATGAGGCGTCGATTTTTGGAGAATTATTTTGGAATATATATGGAATATTGGAGCGAAGAAATACTAGAGAAGCCCCAGGGGCTAGCCACATGGACCAGGGGCGCGGCCACCCTTGGCCGCACCACCTGTTCATGTGGGCCCCTATGACTTCATATCCCGATGTGCTTTGGCCATAAAATCCTAATTATTCCATAAAAAATTATAGAAAAGTTTCGGGATTTTCCGCCGCCGTCTGCGAGGCGGAACTTGGGCGGAGCACTTTTGCTCTCCGGCGGAGCGATTCTGCCGGGAAAACTTCCCTCCGAGAGGGGGAAACCGAACCCTTCATCATCACCAGCACTCCATTCATCGTGGGGATCATTATCTCCATCAACATCTTCATCAACACCATATCATCTCAAAACCCTAGTTCTTCCTTTGTGTTCAATCTTTGTATCAAACCTCAGATTGGTACCTAGGGGTGCTAATAGTTTTGATTACATCTTGTAGTTGATGTTTTGTGGTTTAATTGGTGGAAGATTATTATGTTCAGATTGTTAATCATATATTTATACCCACTGATCACGATCAATATGGTGACTTGTGTTTATATTAGTTCTTGTGGATATGGGAGAGGTCTTGTTATTAGTAATTATGTGAAGTTGATGCGCATTCAATGTTTTGATATTATGTTGTGTTGTTTCCCTCTAGTGGTGTTATGTGAACGTCAACTACATGACACTTCATCATCATTGGGCCTAGGGGAAGGCATTGTGAAATTAGTTTGTGGATGATGGGTTGCGGGAGTGACAAAAACCTAAACCCTAGTTTGTGGATTATTCCGTAAGGGGCTATTTTGGATCCAATTACTTAATGCTATGGTTAGATTCATCTTAATTACGTATCTTGCATTTGCGGATGCTTACATGGAGGGTATAATCATAACTAGGTATTTGTTCAAGTTAGAACAGTACCTTAACTCTGGTCCGCCCACATAACACTTATCAAGGCAATGAACGTAATTCGATGAATCAGGGTGAAAGTAACTTGGCAATATTCCCGTGTGTACTCAAGAGCATTTTAATCACTATAAGAAGTATCACCGGCTTGTCCTTAGTACAATTAAGGATTGGGCCACCTTGCTATCTTGTTACTTGTTACCTTGTTTCAAATTATCTTGCTATCAAACTATTTATCAAAACTATCTTACAACACTTGCAATGAAATCCTTGCTGAAAACAGCCTATCAATTCTCTGCTCCTCGTTCGGTTTGACACTCTTACTTATAGAAAGAACTACACTAGATATCCTATACTTGTGGGTCATCAAAGTTCAAAGGTGCGCACGGATGGCACTGTTCCGTATGTCACTCACCGATGCCGGCGGGACGCCTCGTTGTCCATGGTTGAACCAGCTAATCACCTTGATGCTCTTGCTGATGAGAACTGGCGTGCTGCCATGGACTGCGAATATCAAGCTTTGCTCAAAAACCGCACATGGCATCTTGTTCCTCGCCTGGCTCGTTGCAACCTTATTGACTGTAAGTGGGTGATCAAACTGAAGTACCGTGCTGATGGGTCTCTTGATCGCCATCAGGATCGTTTGGTCGCTAAATGATTCAAGCAACGCCACGGTGTTGATTATGCGGGGGGGGGGGGGGGGGGGGGGGGGTGTGCTTCGTCGGTTGGACGTGCAGAATGCGTTTCTCCATGGCATTCTCAAAGAAGATGTTTACATGAAGCTGCCTCCTGGGTATGTTGATCCACATATTCCGCAACATGTGTCCAAGTTGGATAAATCCCTCTATGGTTTGAAGCAGTCCCGCCGTGCTTGATTTTCTCGGCTTAGTACCAAGCTTCAGGAACTTAGTTTTCGCCCCTCTCTCGCTGATACATCATTGTTCCTTTATCAACAGGGGGGGGGGGGGGGGGGGGCGGTATCCATGTATATGCTGATTTATGTTGACGATATCATCATCACTGGGTCGTCACCTCGGGTTCTAGTTGCACTTGTCAAAAAATCAACAAGAAGCATTTGCACTGAAGGATCTGGGCGTTCTCCATTATTTTCTGAGTATAGAAGTACAACACCGGCGGAGTCTATGCTGCTGAAAGAGGCTAAGAAAACGTCGGATCTTTTGAGCAGAGCGGGAATGACAGATTGTAAGCCAGCCACTTCACCCATTTCCACCTCTGAAACACGGTCTCGGGAAGGAGGACAACTATTGTCGCCAGAAGGGGCCACGAGATACAGATGCATCGTAGGGGGCGATGCAATACTTAACTCTTAACATGCCCAGGCATCAGCTATGCTGTGAATAAAGTGTGCCAATACCTTCACTCGCCAGCAGAGGAGCACTGGACGGCTGCGAAACGCATCCTCGGGTACCTGAGATACACCACAAACATAGGGCTGAAAATCGCCAAGTCTACATACAGCCTGCTCAGTGCCTTTTCAGAAGTTGACTGGGCTGGCTGGACTGATGACCGGCGCACTACGAGCTGATTCGTAGTATTTTTCGGCCCCAACTTGGTGTCCTAGAGCACAAGGAAACAAGCGACGGTGTCTCGATCAAGTACCGAAGCCGAGTACAAGGCGCTGGCAAATGCGACAGCAAAGTTGATTTGGCTTCAGACTCTTCTTGGCGAGCTCGACATATGGCAATGGTGACCGCCGGTGTTGTGGTGCAACAACATAGGAGGGACATATTTGTCGGCCAATCCGGCATTTCATGCGTGCACCAAACACATCGAGGTCGATTTCCACTTCGTCCGTGAAAGAGTAGCTCGCATGGCGCTGGACATATGGTTTGTGTCATCACAAGATCAGCTAGCTGACGGATTGACCAAACTAATTGAAGCTGCACCACTTCGGCTTCTATGATGCAACCTCAATCTCTTGGGAGCTGAGTTTCGAGGGGGAGTGTTAGTTATTGTATTTATCTCATGCAGATCCTGCACCCCGATCGTTATCTTTTGTTGTAAACGTATCGGTGGTGGTTGTTGACAGGTAGTATAAATACCAAAGACAACGCCATCTGTTGATGTGCGATCCAATCTATCTATCTCTTTACAGATGCTTCTTTGTGATTTTCCAGACCTGAACTTGTTATCATTGTCTGGTCAAAGCAAGTGTAGCAAAATCATACCGAGTTGGGAAGATCTAAAATAAAAGATAGATGAAGTGTTACTGAAATCTGAGAATGATGCATAGAAACTGCATAGTTTGATCAATACCTGCTTGCCCACTAAATATAATTTGAACCAGTAAGAGACCTGTGAAAAATAATCTAATTGCATACTGGATGCTAGCTTATTTATTTACAACAGTATAGAGTGAAGTTTTCTGACCGTGTACTGAACTAATAGGTCTTTCCTTCATATTTTTAAAATTCGTTCACAAACTCTGATATCTTTCTCCCTTCATGGTGATCACCATGTTTGTTTCTCCACACCAAAGTTCCACTCGAAATACAAGATAAAGTGTGATGGTGATCTTCCTCATCCTTGGTTACTTCTCTGACCGGTCGGTCTTCATTTGTGCCTCTGGCTTAGAGTAGCTTCTTTGTTATGTGTGCATTTCTCCAACTCCAGTGAATTGTTGTTTCCTACGAGAAGTGGGTACACATGAAGGGCACACATTAACATAGACAATCAAGGAACTTAAAAAAAAACATAATCAAGGTACGACAATCACCCCACGTAAAGCAGGCATACAATTCTTCACATCTATCAAATCCGCGAACATATTTTAAATTCAGGAATACTTTTTAAATTTTGATTAAAAAATAATTTTAAGATTTTTTTAAATACATGAGCATTTTTAAAATCTAAAAACATTTTTGCTAATGTGAACATCATTTAAAATTGCGAACATGTTCAAAATCTATGAATATTTTTCGAAACTCATGAAAATTTCTTAAAATTTGTGATTTTTAAAATTTAATGGAAAAATAAAATTTATGATTTTTTTTATTTTAGTATTTTTTAAAAAATTATAAATTTTACAAATTGGCAAAAAATAATAATTGTGTGAATATTTTAAAAAATCATGAGCATTTTTATACTCGTGTGTAGTTAAAAAACAAGAAAGAAAACCGAAAGAAAAAAGGAAAACAGGAAAACTAAAAAGAATGAAATGGATTGGTGAGCAAAACAATCGGCTAGAAATTAGTACTGGGCCTAGCCCAAGGGAGCGAGAACTTGTGTGCTATCCCGTAAATTTATTGCAATGAGCGACAAGTAGGGATTCACTAAGTCAAGAAGATAGGTATGCAGCCCTCCTGTGTGAACAAGGACAGGAGGGGATCAAGGCCCGACCCAAGGGTATCGTGATGAAGGGCTAACAGTGGTGTTTGTCGTCGCTGTGCATGTATGGTTGTGGGAAAAATCCTATTTGGCGCTCACAGCACATGATAGTTCCCTATTGATACAACACATGCACCCTTTGCGAACTGAGCGTCCATCAGGGTTTAAATTCTAGACTCGGCACTGGTGCTCGCATTTTACTAGATTTATTTCAGGCTTTCCGGCGATGTTCGTTCAAGGGGAGGAGACGTTCTCACCGACTACGAGGCGCCTGTGATGACTTCGTCAATCTCAAGATGTTGTGCCGGCTCAGTATCTCGGAGGTGCTCATGGGGGTAGGATGTGTGTGCGTGCATTCATGGAGATGAGTGTATGTGCATGTATGTGAGCGTCTGTGATTGTACTGTGTTAAAAAAAACACGCACCCTTCTACCACATGGGCCGTCCCAATTAGCTAGCGTATATTGCGGTTTCCACCTGTCATCGGAATGTTCCACCCGGTTTTGAGAAGGTTGCACCGGTTCTTTTTTCTTTTCATTTTCTTCCAATGTTTTCTCTAACAGTTTTATTGGTCTCCTTTCATTTTATTTGTTTTATATTTTCCTATTCATTTTTAGTTTCATTTTTATATTTTCTTTTATTTTTTAAATTTTTAGCTCATGAACAATTTTTTTTAATTGATGAACATTTTCTTTTCATTTTTTCACTTTAAATGCATGATCATTTTTTAACTATAAAACATTTTTAAATTTCATTAACACTTTTCAAAATTCATGAATTGTTTTGAAGTACATGAACATTTTAAAAATTCTAAAACAATATTTTAATTTGTCAATATTTCTTAAAATTCATGAAAAGATTTTTAAATCCATGATTATTTTTTTATTTCATAATTTTTTTCAAATATATTAAAACCGGTAGCTAGTGTTTTTCTGCGCCAATAGAGGAGCAAAAAAAAATACAACGGAAGCCGACGGAGCTGAACCAGCCAGCCGAGTGTCGAGAACAGAGCCAGAGCTTCATGAGCCGACCCATAAGCATGGCGGGCATGTGAGCTTTTCGTTAGGAACACTAGTATTCCACACAACGAGTATGCATTTTTTTTGAGACATTCTTGCTAGGCTTTATTCAAATATAACAACGTTTACAGAAATGAAATTGAGATCCCCAAGTTGGTCTAACCAGACACGGCGGCCGAACTCAAGTGTAAGGGCATGCCTAGCGAGATTGTGAGCCTTGAAACTCGAGCTCCTAAACTCGTGGATAATGTTACAAGAAGAAAAAGCATCTGATCGGGCTATGATTTCTTGTACAATAAATGCGTGCTCTGCTCCCGATCCCAGCTTCATATCATCCACCACCCTCTTACAGTCCGATTTTTGAACGTATAAATCCTCCGCAATTGCCATTGCTTCTCTTATCGCTAGAACCTCAAGAGTAACAGAACACAACGAGTATGCATTGAATATGATCGATATGAATGGGCGGACCCATGTTATGTTGGCCGCGCCTCTCGCAGCGCAACTCTTATTCTACCTCACGCAACTCTCTCTTCCTCTTGTTTCTCTCAAAAACACACACGCACGCATGTACCAGGGAAGGAAGCCAACTAGCTTTGCGAAGAGGCTCTCCTCCTTGGTCACACAAGTGCTACATCTTTTCCACTAGCCCTCACGACCTCTTCTCATTACTGAATAGGACATATATATACACGACTCAGGCACCTTGTGCCACGAACTCACGCCACTAACCGGCCTCCACGTTTGGCCACTAAGGCACGTACTCACACATGACCCCCTCTCTCTCACCTAGAATCACTCCAGGATCTGCACAACCGGCGGCTTCACAGCTTGTGCGCTAACTAACTTATCCATGCAGCCTACATGCTAATGCAACAGCACACCTACGTGCATGCATGCTACTCAGCTGATGCTAACTCAACTAACTACCTTGGCACTATTAGCTTGCATGTGTACATGTCCTCACATATCAACGTGCACACTCACTGCCCGCAGCGTCATGCCTCAACTCGACTATATGCATGAACCAAAATCTAAATCTAGCACTAATAACAAGATTAGTTCTAACATTCACCTCCCTAATCTTGTTAACTTATTTCTCTCTTGAAGCCCGTGGTCGTCGATGTCGTCGGTGCAACACGGAGACGGCCGCCAATGCCATCTTGTCACGCCGATTGCCGCCGTCGCCACTGGCGCCGATGAGAGGGACACCTCCCGTTCGTTCACCGCGAGTGTGCCGCCGCGACACGCTCGCTGCCTCATGTTCGCCATTGATGCCGCAACTCGCCGATGACTTGCCTCCTTGTTGTCGACGGTGACGCACCTTGTCGATGACCCGGACATGGAACTCCTTATGGCAATGGCCTCCGCTCCATGGCCATCACCTCCTTGCCGTCGGTGTCGCAACCCGCCGATAGCTCGCCTCCATGTTGTCGACGACTCGGACAAGGAAATCCTTATGGCAATGGCATCCGCTCCATGGCCATCACCTTCTTGCCACGGGTGACGCAACTTACCGGGCAGCATACCTCTCTTCATCGCTCGTGGCGCAGCTCGACGATGATCGATGGAGACCCACACCGGCCGCTAGCAGCATCGTGCCACCAACGACGTCCACCTTGCGCTGCCAACCTCCACCTCACATGGAGTTCGCCGCGCCGCCACCACCGCCTCGGATCGACAAGGCTCTGACGCCAATTGTTGGCGCTGCATCCTCGCAGCGCCGCTCTTCTTCTACCTCACACAACTCTCTCTTCCTCTTGTTTCTCTCAAGAACACACACCATGGAAGAAACCGAGAAACACACATACACACATGCACGCATGTACCAGGGAAGGAAGCCAACTAGCTTTGCCAAGAGGCTCTCCTCCTTGGTCACACAAGTGCTACATCTTTTCCACTATCCCTCACGGCCTCTTCTCATTACTGAATATGACATATATATACAGGACTCAGGCACCTTGTGCCAAGAACTCACGCCACTAACCGGCCTCCACGTTCGGCCACTAAGTCACGTACTCACACATGACCCCCTCTCTCTCACATAGAATCGCTCCAGGATCTGCACGACTAGCGGCTTCACAGCTTGTGCGCTAACTAACTTATCCATGCAGCCTACTTGCTAATGCAACGGCACACCTACGTGCATGCATGCTACTCAGCTGATGCTAACTCAACTAACTACCTTGGCACTATTAGCTTGCATGTTTACACGTCCTCACATATCTACGTGCACACTCACTGCCCGCAGCCTCATGCCTCAACTCGACTATATGCATGAACCAAAATCTAAATCTAGCACTAATATAAAGATTAGTTCTAACATTCACCTCCCTAATCTTGTTAACTTATTTCTCTCTCGAAGCCCGTGGTCGTCGATGTCGTCGGTGCAACACGGAGACGGCGGCCAATGCCATCTTGTCATGCCGATTGCCGCCGTCGCCACTGGCCTCGATGAGAGGGACCCCTGCCGTTCCTTCACCGTGAGTGTGCCGTCGTGACACGCTCGCTGCCTCATGTTCGCCATTGGTGCCGCAACTCGCCGATGACTTGCCTCCATGTTGTCGATGCCCCGGACGTGGAACTCCTTATGGCAATGGCCTTCGCTCCATGGCCATAACCTCCTTGCCATCGGTGCCGCAATTCGCAGATAGCTCGCCTCCATGTTGTCGACGATGACGCACCTTGTCGACGACTCGGACATGGAAATCCTTATGGCAATGGCCTCCGCTCCATGGCCATCATCTTCCTGCCGCCGGTGACGCAACTTACCGGGCAACATACCTCTCTCGATCGCTCGTGGCGCAGCTCGCGATGATCGATGGAGACACACACCGGCCGCTAGCAGCATTGCGCCGTAAACGGCGTCCACCTTGCGCTGCCGACCTCCACCTCACATGGAGTTTGCCGCGCCGACACCACCGCCTCGGATCGACAAGGCTCTTACGCCAATTGTTGGTGCCGCTTCCTCGCAGCACCGCTCTTCTTCTACCTCACACAACTCTCTCTTCCTCTTGTTTCTCTCAAGAACACACACCATGGAAGAAACCGAGAAACAAACACACACACGCACGCATGTACCAGGGAAGGAAGCCAACTAGCTTTGCCAAGAGGCTCTCCTCCTTGGTCACACATGTGCTACATCTTTTCCACTAACCCTCACGGCCTCTTCTCATTACTGAATATGACATATATATACAGGACTCAGGCACCTTGAGCCACGAACTCATGCCACTAACTGGCCTCCATGGTCGGCCACAAAGTCACGTACTCACACATGACCCCCTCTCTCTCACATAGAATCGCTCCAGGATCTGCACGACCGGCGGCTTCACAGCTTGTGCGCTATCTAAATTATCCATGCAGCCTACTTGCTAATGCAACGGCACACCTACGTGCATGCATGCTACTCAGCTGATGCTAACTCAACTAACTACCTTAGCACTATTAGCTTCCATGTTTACACGTCCTCACATATCTACGTGCACGGTCACTGTCCGCAGCCTCATGCCTCAACTCGACTATATGCATGAACCAAAATCTAAATCTTGCACTAATAACAAGATTAGTTCTAACATTGACCTCCCTAATCTTGTTAACTTATTTCTGTCTCGAAGCCCGTGGTCGTCGATGTCCTCGGTGAAACACGGAGACGGCCGCCAATGCCATCTTGTCACGCCGATTGCCAACGTCGCCACAGGCCTCGATGAGAGGGACACCCACTAGTAGAAAAATGCCCATTTGTCCCGGTTCATAAGGCCCATTTGTCCCGATTCGGGAACCGGGACTAAAGGGTCGGGACTAAAGCCCAACACCTTTAGTCCCGGTTCTTATACGAACCGGGACAGATGGGGCTCCACGTGGCCGCTGTGGCAAGCCCAGAGAGGAGGGCCTTTAGTCCCGGTTGGTAACACCAACCGGGACCAAAGATCATCCATGTGTCAGGAGCACAGGAGCTGGGATTTTTGTTTTTTTTTGAAGGGGGGGGGGGGTTTGGGGGGTTTTGTAGGGTTAATTTAGGGGTTTCATATATTGTGTTAGCTAGCTAATAGCTAGAGAGAAGTGTCCTCTCTTATCTCCGTGCTTGGTCGATGCTACGTACTATACGTATAGAGAGGACTCGACACGCTAGCTAGTAAGCAAATGAAGGAAACCATTAAGTACACAAGATCGTCGTGAACATATACAGAGAGAAGTGATCGACCTCCTCCTTCTCCGAGAGATTGGTCGAACAACAAGTTTTCGTATATCTATCCGACGCTACTAGCTACATATATACAATATAAGATTTCTTACAATCCCTAACATTTGATGTCATGTTCCACATAGTATTCTCTGGCTGGATTGATGACGTGGTCAAGAAAGAATCCCGCCAATTCCTCTTGAATTGCTTTTATGCGATCTCGTGGTAGGAGTTCATCCCGCATCTGCCAAATCTAATTTGAAGAAGGGGGTCAATACATATATATGAATGAAACTCAACACAAATGATGGTAATAAAATAAAATTGTGAATATTATTGCTTACACACTTCATATTGTTTTTCAGCGTAGCCCCGCTTAGAGGTCGTCGCGTTGTAGACGTACTCGCAAATGTAGTATCCACAAAAATTATTCCCGCCTTCCTGCCACAACCACTTTACGAGAAATAAATGTCAATCAAACTGATAATCAAGCATTATAAATGGTATTGATGAAACTAGCTAGAATCAATGGGAGATGCGCGGAACTAGCTAGTAGTACTTACTTTCGGGTGTGTAAATCGCAGCTCCCCCGGCAGTCCCGGAGCTTCTGTGGTGAACACTTTTCAAACCCTGCGAGACAAAGAAAATAATTACTTGATATCAGGAAATGACCAAAGTTGCCGATATGGTGCGATAATGATCGATTGAACTTACTTCTGGAGCATTTCAGTCATGGCCGCATACTCCTTGGGATCTTTTCGTCTTGAGTCTAAGACGGTTACTAGTCCCTGCTCAAGCTTAATCTCTAGGAGAATAAAGTGGAAGCTGCGCATGCATGCATAACTCATCAATTACATTACTATAACCTCGAGTAATAAGTTAAACCGAATATGCAGAAGACAGTAACACTCACTTGAAGTTGTAAGGAAAGAGTATTTTATCTTTGTTTTGATTTTTAAGCAACGATTGTAGCAAGTTGGCCTCGGTTTCTTTCGCATGATATGTAACCGTCCATTCATCTATGAGATTTGTGTTAATGAACCCAATATCATAGATTTGTGCATTTCTGCATTCGACGATCTTCAATCTGCATAATATAGTGAGGATAATTATATATACATGCAATGAAAGAGCTGAGCTATATAGAGAGACTTAATTACAGAAGTATAGTACTTACAGACAGTAGCAAGTGATGATTATTTTATCGAGGTCCTTTTGATTGAAAAACTGGAAGAACTCCTCAAATGGAACAGACAACAGATTAATTCCAATGAGGTCGTGCTCCTCTTTAACTCTCAGCGTCAAAATATCCTTCCCAGACTTGCAGGTGTCCATGTACCACTTATGGAATCTTCGCATCATCGTTGTTAGAGGAGGATCACCAGGTCTGACGAGAGGCTTCCCGTACTGGTATTTGTGTTCGTCCACCTCCATTGTATCAAAATGTGCATCGTTGGGCAGGTAATCACCAGGATTGGTACCGGGCAGCATCCCCGGCAGATTTGCGACGATATCGCTAGACACCTTGAGTGCGGGGCACGATTGGTTTGCCTGTTCGCCGAGCTGTTCAATTTTTTTCCCTCTTCTTCGTTGTTGTAACCTTTTGTCACTTGAAGTAGTTCCCGACCGGCGCGCTCCTACCACTGCCTATTTCAGAGCACGAACATGGTTGTCATCCGGCGGAGGCGGTGGTGGTCGCTTCAGGTTCTTCAAAGTGCGCTTCAATTTCACCGGATCCATCTTCTTCTCCGGAGGTGGATTTTTCTTTGCAAAAAAGTCCTTCACTTGGGCTTGACAGATCTCCTCGTTTTCCTCCTTGGTCATCTCGTATGGTAATCTATCTAGAGGCTTGATAGATGGACCAAATTTGTATTGCCTCCCGCCTCTGGCTGTACTGCTAGACACCGGCTGAGCAGCCGGAGCGGCTGCGGCTGTCTTCCTTCGTTGCTTACGAGGCGGAGAAGGAGGCGGAGTGCTACGACGCGCCGGAGTAGCCGGAGCGGCGGCGGCTGTCTTCCGCTATTGTTGACGAGACGGAGAAGGAGGCGGGCTGCTCGGACGCGCCGGCGCAGGCGGAGAAGGAGGCGGAGTGCCGCCACGCACTGGAGCAGCTGGAGAAGGAGGCGGAGTGCCGCCACGCGCCGGAGCAGCCGGAGAAGGAGGCGGAGTGCCCTGATCACTCGCCAGAGGAGGAGGCGGAGTGCCCTGACTCGCCGGAGGAGGAGGCGGAGGCGTCCAGTTCGGAAGGTTGATGAGCTCCTTCCGCCATAGATATGGAGTCTTCAGAGCAAGACCCAGCTGAGTCTCCCCTTCACCGGTAGGGTGGTCAAGCTCGAGCTCCTCAAATCCCTCCGTTATTTCATCGACCATCACAACAGCATAGCCTTCTGGAATCGGAAGGCAGTGAAAAGTTGCGCCGGGTCCAGAAGGTGCAACAGAGCCGACAGCCGCCTTTACTTTGAGGTGCTGCCATTGCGCCATAAGGTGGCAATCTTGAGCCTCCGTGATAGCATCCACGGGGTAGCTGGGAGCCGTGAAGTGAGGCTGCTGAAGGAGCTCGGTGGAAGCCACGCTGCTTCTCCGCTGAGATGGCGGGGTAGCTTCTGGGGTAGCTTCGGCAGGTCACTGCCTCTGAACTTGTGCTTGTTCCTCTAGCGCTCGTACCCTTGCATTCAGCTTCTGCAGTTCGGTCTGCTCCACTTTCCTCCTCCTCTCCCAATTTTTGTAACCGCCTGCGCTGGGAAACCCTTCCTTCCACGCAACGGAGCCTGCCGTGCCTCGTGTTCGTCCTGGGTGCTCAGGATTCCCGAGGGCCTGTGTGAGCTCATCATTCTCTCTATCGGGAACGAACGTCCCTTGCTGCGCTGCGGCGATATACTTTTGAAGCTTCTTGACGGGTATTTCAAGTTGCTCCTTCATCCAACGGCACTTCCCTGTTTCAGGGTCCAAGGTTCCCCCAACCCCGAAGAACCATGTCCTGGAACGGTCTGGCCAGTTCAATGTCTCTGGTTCGACCCCTTAATCAAGCAGGTCCTTCTCAGCCTTGTCCCACAACGGCCGGGCTTTGAGGTAGCCACCTGACCCCGTGCGATGGTGATACTCCTTCTTTGCAGCATTTTTCTTGTTTGTCGCTGACATCTTCTTACTCTTCTCCGATGTCTTGTGGGCCACAAATGCGGGCCAGTGATCTCTTATCTTCTCAAATCGGCCGGTGAATTCTGGAGTCTTCCCTTTGTCGACAAACGTTGATTTCAACTCATTCTTCCACCTCCTGAATAGATCTGCCATCTTCTTAAGAGCATGAGCCTTGACCAATGGCTCTATAACTGGCTTATTCGGATCCTCCTCTAGCGGTAGGGTGAAATTTGCCTTCAGCGCGGTCCAAAGATCATCTTTCTGTCTATCGTTGACAAAAGACACTTGAGGGTCTTCGCTCTTAGGCTTATTCCATTGGTGGATTCTGATCGGGATCATGTCCCTAACAAGAACCCCGCACTGAGCAGAAAATGCTTCCTTGGTCCGGCTGGGTTCAATCGGTTGGCCATCGCCCTTGATTGCTGTGATTGTGAACCTTTCATCCTGGCGCAACCGTTTCTTCGGGCCTCGTCTCGTTACCGAAGTTTGGCTCGATCCGGAGGGCTAGAAAAGAAGAAAGAAGAGAGTTAATATGTGTACATACCAAAACAATTAATGCATCAATTAGCTCGTCAGCACAGGCTTAATTAATATATATACCTCGCCGGACTTTGCAACAGCTCCTTCCTCCGTTCGGTCACCGGAGCCGTCATCACGGTCTCCTTCTTCCACTAGCACTCAGTCACCGGAGCCATCATGATCATGTCCTTCCACCTCCATTGTTCGATCACCGGAGCCTGCTTCACCCTCTCCTTCCAGACCATCGGTGTCGTTGAGATACGACATGACATCACCTCCTCCGCGGATGATGTCCCCCAACAACTCTTCTTCTTCGAAGTCTCTTTGATGATCCATAGTTTCTGCAAATATTACAACATGGCAATTAATATACAAACATGAGAGATGGATATATTAGTGGCAAACGTAGACCTAGCTAGCTCGATGCTTATACGGTTTGGGGTTGCCCTCGACAACGCTTATAGGGTTTGGGCCGGACCGCCTCTCTCATGAATGTCCGATGTCCGGACCGACAAGGGATTTAACAAAATGACGCCATTCTGGATATGCAGAAAATGGTCCCTATTTTTCCTGATCTCATCTACCCTTCTATATGTCACGTTGTCTAGTGTCAAAGGATTCAAGAAAACCATGGCTTCATCATTAGCCGGAAGTAACAGGCGCATGATGGTATGAAGCTCTCCAAAATTATTATGGAACGGAGTCCTGATAGGATAATTCGCTTTTTGGTACAAGTTCAGCAAGAGCCTTTCGAATATCACTATTTGGATGGCCTTTGCTGAACTTCGTACCAAAAGGCGAATTATCCTATCAGGACTCCGTTCAAAAACAATTTTGGAGAGCTTCATACCATCATGGGCCTCTTACTTCCGGCCAATTATGAAACCATGGATTTCTTCAATACTTTGACACAAGAGAACGTGCAAATATAGAATGGTAGATGAGATCAGGAAAAATATGGATCAACTTAATTATGCACATCCATAATGGGGGCATTCTTGATAAATCTTCTTATAAATCTCGAGAGAGTTTGTCGGGTAGGGGCGGGAGGGGGTAGGAGACCGACATCATTTTTTTCTAGGGTTTGGGTGTCCTCGAGAGTTGGTCGAGCGAGAGGGGGGGGGTGCTCCAGTGGTCTAAAATTGGTCTATGCACGATAGGAACATTTTACCGTAGTAACTTAGAAAAAAAATGTTATCGGGGAGGGGGTATATCGACCCCCCCCCCTCATGTCGAAGTTATCGAGGAGGGGGTATATCGACAACGACGACATACATACATGGAAAAAAAATGTTATCAGGGAGGGGGTATATCGACCCCCCCCCCCCCCCCCCTCATGTCGAAGTTATCGGGGAGGGGGTATATCGAAGAAAAAAATAGAAAGGAATATCGGAGAAGATCGAAAGAAAAAAAAAGAGAAGAAAATAGGAGAAGAAGAAGGAATAGAGGAGAAGAATAAAAATAGAAAATTATTAAACTTTGACATATGATCAAATGTTGCATATGTTAAAATTCAAACTTTGACATATGATCAAACTTTGATATATATCAAATGTTGCAGATGTCAAAATTCAAACTTTGACATATGATCAAATTATTGCATCTAGTTACATTGGATCAAATATTGCATCTTGAAATAAGCAACATCAAACTTTTTTCAATATGACAAACTTTTAATACATAAACACTCTAAAAACATCAAACATACATATATACATCTAAAACATCAAAAATTCCTACTAAATAAAACATCTAAAACATCAAAACTAAAGTATATCATCATTATCATCAATCATCAAGTTTTCATATATCATCCATATATCATCGAACAAAATTACAACAGAAAAAATTGACCAAGTTTTCATATATCATCATACATCATCATATGATCATCATCATCTACTACAAAAAAAATTGACCAAGTTTTCATACATCATCATCATCATCATCATCATCTACAAAAATGTTCATCCATCCATCCATATTCAAAATGTTCATATTACAATATCACCAAAACATACATACATTTTCTTTGCATATTCTTTGTAGGAGCATTACCAAATATGTAAATAAAGCACTCCAAGTCAGCAAAGGCAGTTCTATAAAATATCCCAAGTCAAATAGACACATGGCCAGAAGAACAAGCAATAGAACACCCCCAAGGTAGGATTTTGGGGGAGATGTCCTCAGATAGCCTAGAAGTGCTAGGAATAGATCATCATAGGATCATGAGAAGTGTAGCATCTGTAGCATCAAATCCCAGAGAGGAGCCTCAGAGCAACATCATCGGCTGGCATAAAATCAAGTCACATCTGTTCTTATCAGTGAGAGATTTACGCGAGAAAGAGAGAAGGCAAGTGTAGTGTCTGTTCAAATCAGATTTACGAGAGAGGGAAAATTGGGTAGATGAGATACTATCCATAACCTGGCAAGAAAAAAACTATGGACAGGAGAAATCATTATAATCTTTGCAATTACAAGCACTGTAACTATATAAATAAAAGAACTATATCCTTTATAATCTACCAAAAGAACAGTTGCATGTATGAGAAATACCAATAGAAGAGGAACTAGTTCATGTTGTTTAGTACATAAGAAAGTAAGCATGCCATGACCAATTTACAGAAATTACCTATATATACCATCAGGATTATAACTGCTATAATGTAGAGAACTAGTCATTCATGGGTACTAGAATACTTGAGGCAGAACAATAGCAGGCACTATAACTTATATATGAACATCATAGCCAAGTGCCAGTAGAACTAGATACAGTTAACTAATTAACTAGTAGTGCATCACAATGATCTCAGCAGTGTTATCAAATCAGCACTAACATCACAATGTCTATCTGAACTATAGCAATATGTCAGTGACAAATTAAACTGAGTTCTTCTTAATTAGGCAACATCTCCAACAATGCACCAATCCTAAGTAGCAGATCATAGCCATCAAATCAAGTCTCCCCAAAACCTAGATCACACATAACCAATGCACAAAGGACCAAGATTACCATCAACAGAGCAACGGCCATCCATGAGCAGAAAAGCAAAAGAGGAAGAGCAAAACAGGGTGGCGTGCGGGGACGGCGATGAGAAGGAAAGGGGAGGAGGCAGGGGCTCACAGCGCGGTCGTAGGGAACGACAGCGGGCTCGGGGAGGGCTCGAGGTCGCCAGAATTGGTGGCGGCAGTGACGAACGGCGTCGGGGAAGAAGGGGTCGCGGGCGCCGGCGTGGTGCTTCCCCGGGCAAACGAACGGGCTTAGGCGACGAGGTCGAGCGCGAGGAGGCTTCCGGATCGGTCGGAACGGCGAGAGGAGGGCGGAGCGTCGGGGCAGGGCAGGGCGAGGGCGTCGACGGCGACGGTGACGAGGAGGCAGGGCGCGGTGATGGGAGAAACTGGGGAAAAATCCTAAGTCTGTGCTTTATAGCCAGACCTTTGGTCCCGGTTTGTAGCATCAACCGGGACCAATGCAACCCTTTAGTCCCGGTTGGTGCCACAAACCGGTACCAACACACCCCTTTCGTCCCGGTTGGTTCTACCAACCGGGACCAAAGGCTCTGCGCTGGCGCGGTGCGGTGGGATGTTTAGTCCCACCTCGCTAGTTGAGAGTGCTCGAGAGTGGTTTATAAGCGCTGCTGCGCCCACCCTCTCGAGCTCCTCTCAACTGCAGGCTTTTGGGCCTAAACTGTCACTGCTTGCCTGTGGGCCTACTGGGCCTGCTGCGGGCCTGAATCCTGGCCCATGGTTAGGTTTCTAGTCGTATTCAGGCCGTGGTGGCCAAGTAGGTGGCATTTTTTATATTTTTTTCTAGTTTTTTTGTTTTCTTTTTTGCTTTATTTATTTTATTTTGTTTCTACTTACAGCAAAATACTTACAGTTTTTCAGTGATTCTTTTTGCTTTTAGGTAATAAAAATTATAAATTTTTTGTTAGTGCCATTAGTTTTCCAATTTGAATTTTTTGAACTTTGTGTGAATCACTAGTTTGTGAATAACTTTACTATAAAAATAGATTTTTGAGTGATTGTTTTTCCTGCTATTTAATATTACTGTGTTTTATCATTAAATTCAATTTGGTAATTTTTAGGTTATTTGAAATGTCTGTTTTAATCAAAAACAGATTTTATTATTTTAGTTTGCTATTAAAGTTTCAAACAAATGAATTCTGAAGAGGTTGAAAGTTGGCATGGTATCATCATTTCACCCACATAGCATGTACGAAAAAGTTGAGAGGGTTACGGCAAAAACTAGATGCACTTCGTGTACAAAACGGGCAATCTCTTTCGAAGTATCAAGGTTTCAAACGAAAACTCGTCTATTACAAAGTGATTTCATTTTTTTGAACTTATTTGAACTCCAAACTTTTTGTGTGTTCAAAATGCACCATTCAAAGCCACATCATCAATTTTCAACCCTTTCTGACTTCATTTGTTATTTTTCATGCATTTACTGATTTTTTTGAGCTATATGACCCTGAATATGAAAAGCACTACAAATGAAGTCTGAAAAGGTTGAAAGTTGACATGGTATCATCATTTCACCCACACAGCATGTGCTAAAAAGTTGAGAGGGTTACGGCAAAAACTAGATGCAGTTCATGTACAAAACGGACAATCTCTTTCGAAGTATCAGGGTTTCATACGGAAACTCGTCTGTTACAAAGGGATTTCATTTTTTTGAACTTATTTGAACTCCAGACTTTTTGTTTGTTCAAAATGCACCATTCAAAGCCACATCATCAATTTTCAACCCTTTCTGATTTCATTTGTTATTTTTCATGCATTTACTGATTTTTTTGAGCTATATGACCCTGAAATTGAAAAGCACTACAAATGAACTCTTAAAAGGTTAAAAGTTGGCATGGTATCATGATTTCACCCACATATTATGTGCTAAAAAGTTGAGAGGGTTACGGCAAAAACTGGATGCACTTCATGTACAAAACGGACAATCTCTTTCGAAGTATCAGGATTTCGGACGAAAACTCATCTGTTACAAAGGGATTTCATTTTTTCTGAACTCCAGACTTTTTGTGCGTTCAAAATGAACCATTCAAAGCCACATCATCAATTTTCAACCCTTTCTGACTTCATCTGTTATTTTTCATGCATTTACTGATTTTTTTGAGCTAAATGACCCTGAAATTGAAAAGCACTTCACATGAACTCTGAAGAGGTTGAAAATTGGCATGATATCATCATTTCACCCACATAGCATGTGCTAAAAAGTTGAGAGGGTTACGGCAAAAACTGGATGCACTTCGTGTACAAAATGGACAATCTCTTTCGAAGTACCAGGGTTTCGGACAAAAATTCATCTGTTACAAAGGGATTTCATTTTTTGAACTTATTTGAACTCTAGACTTTTTGTGTGCTCAAATTGAACCATTCAAAGCCATATCATCAATTTTCAACCCTTTCTGACTTCATCCGTCTTCACTTTTTCTTCGCTTGTGTCCTTTGCTTATTGCGCCGTAACCATGGATATTCTTCATCGCTTAACAGGGTGCTTGGGTCAGCCTTGACTTTGAAGGGAGGAATTTCATGAAACTTTTCATAATCTTCAGACATGTCTGTCTTACCCTCCACTCCCACGATGTCTCTTTTCCCTGAAAGAACTATGTGGCGCTTTGGCTCATCGTATGATGTATTCGCTTCCTTATCTTTTCTTTTTCTCGGTTTGGTAGACATGTCGTTCACATAGAAAACCTGCGCCACATCATTGGCTAGGACGAATGGTTCGTCTGTGTACCCAAGATTGTTTAGATCCACTGTTGTCATTCCGTAATGTGGCTCTACCTATACCCCGCCTCCTGACAGATTGACCCATTTGCACTTAAACAAAGGGACCTTAAAATCATGTCCGTAGTCAAGTTCCCATATGTCCACTATGTAACCATAATATGTGTCCTTTCCCCTCTTGGTTGCTGCATCAAAGTGGACACCGCTGTTTTGGTTGGTGCTCTTTTGATCTTGGGCGATCGTGTAAAATGTATTCCCATTTATCTCGTATCCTTTGTAAGTCATTACAGTCGAAGATGGTCCCCTGGACAACGAGTACAGCTCATCAGAAACAGTGTTGTCACCTCTGAGACGTGTTTCCAACCAACTGCCGAAAGTCCTGATGTGTTCACATGTAATCCAGTCGTCACACAGCTCCGGGTGTTTGGAGCGCAGAATGTTCTTGTGTTCATCGACATACGGGGTCACCAAGGTAGAGTTCTGTAGAACTGTGTAGTGTGCTTGATACCAAGAATGCCCGTCCCTGCATATTATTGAGTCCCCTCCTAGCGTGCCTTTTCCAGTTAGTCTCCCCTCATACCGCGATTGACGGAGACCAATCTTCTTAAGGTCAGGAATGAAGTCAACACAAAACCCAATGACATCCTCTGTTTGATGGCCCATGGAGATGCTTTCTTCTGGCCTAGCGCGGTTACGGACATATTTCTTTAGGACTCCCATGAACCTCTCAAAGGGGAACATATTGTGTAGAAATACGGGGCCCAGAACGACAATCTCGTCGACTAGATAAACTAGGACGTGCGTCATGATATTGAAGAAGGATGGTGGGAAAACCAGCTCGAAACTGATAAGACATTGCGCCACATCACTCCTTAGCCTTGGTATGATTTCTGGATCGATCACCTTCTGAGAGATTGCATTGAGGAATGCACATAGCTTCACAATGGCTAATCGAATGTTTTCCGGTAGAAGCCCCCTCAATGTAACCGGAAGCAGTTGCGTCATAATCACGTGGCAGTCATGAGACTTTATGTTCTGGAACTTTTTCTCTGGGATATTTATTATTCCCTTTATATTCGACGAGAAACCAGACGGGACCTTCATACTGAGCAGGCATTCAAAGAAGATTTCCTTCTCTTCTTTGGTAAGAGCGTAGCTGGTAGGACCTTCATACTGCTTTGGAGGCATGCCGTCTTTTTCGTGCCAACGTTGCAGGTCCTCCCGTGCCTCCTGTGTATCTTTTGTCTTTCCATACATGCCCAAGAAGCCTAGCAGGTTCACGCAAAGGTTCTTTGTCACGTGCATCACGTCGATTGAAGAGCGGACCTCTAGGTCTTTCCAGTAGGGTAGGTCCCAAAATATAGATTTCTTCTTCCACATGGGAGCGTGTCCCTCAGCGTCATTCGGAACAGATAGTCCGCCGGGACCCTTTCCAAAGATTACGTGTAAATCATTGACCATAGCAAGTACGTGATCACCGGTACGCATGGCGGGCTTCTTCTGGTGATTTGCCTCGCCTTTGAAATGCTTGCCTTTCTTTCGACATTGATGGTTGGTCGAAAGAAATCGACGATGCCCCAGGTACACATTCTACCTGCATTTGTCCAGGTATATACTTTCGGTGTCAGCTAAACAGTGCGTGCATGCGTGGTATCCCTTGTTTGTCTGCCCTGAAAGGTTACTGAGAGCAGGCCAATCATTGATGGTTACAAACAGCAACGCATGCAGGTCAAATTCCTCCTGTCTGTGCTCATCCCACACACGTACACCGTTTCCATTCCACAACTGTAAAAGTTCTTCAACTAATGGCCTTAGGTACACATCAATGTCGCTACCGGGTTGCTTAGGGCCTTGGATGAGTACTGGCATCATAATGAACTTCCGCTTCATGCACAGCCAAGGAGGAAGGTTATAGATACATAGAGTCACGGGCCAGGTGCTGTGATTGCTGCTCTGCTCCCCGAAAGGATTAATTCCATCCGCGCTTAAACCAAACCATACGTTCCTTGCGTCACCTGCAAACTCCTCCCGGTACTTTCTCTCGATTTTTCTCCACTGCGACCCGTCAGCGGGTGCTCTCAACTTCCCGTCTTTCTTACGGTCCTCTCTGTGCCATCGCATCAACTTGGCATGCTCTTTGTTTCTGAACAGACGTTTCAACCGTGGTATTATAGGAGCATACCACATCACCGTCAACATCACCAGGGTCATCTCGTCTGATCTTATACCGCAATGCACCACATGCCGGGCATGCGTTCAAATCCTCGTACGCATCGCGGTACAGGATGCAGTCATTAGGGCATGCATGTATCTTCTGCACCTCCAATCCTAGAGGGCATACGACCTTCTTTGCTGCGTACGTACTGTCGGGCAATTCGTTATCCTTTGGAAGCTTCTTCTTCATTATTTTCAGTAGCTTCTCAAATCCTTTGTCAGGCACAGCATTCTCTGCCTTCCACTGCAGCAATTCCAGTACGGTACCGAGCTTTGTGTTGCCATCTTCACAATTGGGGTACAACCCTTTTTGGTGATCCTCTAACATGCGATCGAATTTCAGCTTCTCCTTTTCACTTTCGCACTGTCTCCTTGCATCAACAATGACCCGGCGGAGATCATCATCGGGCACATCATCTGGTTCCTCTTGATCTTCAGCTTCCCCCGTTGCAGCATCACCGTATTCAGGGGGCACATAGTTGTCATCATCCTCTTCTTCTTCTTCGCTGTCTTCCATCATAACCCCTATTTCTCCGTGCCTGGTCCAAACATTATAGTGTGCCATGAAACCCTTCTCAAGCAGGTGGGTGTGAAGGATTTTCCAGTCAGAGTAAGACTTCGTATTCCCACATATAGGGCATGGACAACACATAAAACCATTCTGCTTGTTTGCCTCAGCCACTTCGAGAAAATTATGCACGCCCTTAATGTACTCGGAGGTGCGTCTATCACCGTACATCCATTGCCGGTTCATTTGCGTACATTATATATAATTAAGTGTGTAAAAAACCGGCGACGAGAATTTTTTTCTTTTAGAAAGAAGATAAGAACAAGAGGCTCACCACGGTTATGCCGGCGACGAGATCGGCGCGGGCGATCGACGGCGGTGAAGACGGGGACGGGACGTGACGGACCGCTAAACCTAGACAAATCTTGAGGAAAATGGAGCTTGCAGGTCGAGCTTCGAGAGGAGAAAGCTTAACTAGTGTGGCTCGGGCATTTCATCAAACACCTCATGTGCATAGGAGGTGAGCTAGAGCACCACAAAGCTCTCCCCTCGCCGGCCAGAAAAAATAGAGCAGTGTGGAGTGCTCTGCTCGCCGGCGATGGGGTATATATAGCCACCTCATTGGTCCCGGTTCATGCGTGGAACCGGGACAAAAGGCCCCCCTTCTGTCCCGGTTCAAGCCACGAACCGGGACCAATGGATGTGGGCCAGGAGCGAGGCCCATTGGTCCTGGTTCGTGCCAGGAACCGGGACAAATTGGTCCAGGCGAACCGGGACCAATGCCCACGAGGCCCCGGCCGGCCACCTGGGCGCATGAACCGGGACGTATGCCCCCCATGGGTCCCGGTTCGTGACTGAACCGGCACTAATGGGCTGGGCTGGCCCGAACCAAAGCCCTGTTTTCTACTACGTATGCCCCCCATGGGTCCCGGTTCGTTCACCGTGAGTGTGCCGCCGTGACATGCTCGCTGCCTCATGTTCGCCATCGTTGCCGCAACTCGCCGATGACTCGCGTCCGTGTTGTCGACGATGACGCACCTTGTCGACGACCCGAACATGGAACTCCTTATGGCAATGGCCTTCGCTCCATGGCCATCACCTCCTTGCCGTCGGTGCCGCAATTCGCCGATAGCTCACTTGCATGTTGTCGACGATGACGCACCTTGTCGAACACTCGGACATGGAAATCCTTATGGCAATGGCCTCCGCTCGATGGCCATCACCTTCTTGCCGCCGGTGATGGAACTTGCCGGGCAGCATACCTCTCTCCATCGCTCAAGACACAGTTCTACGATGATCGATGGAGACACACACCGGCCGCAAGCAGCATCGCCCCGCCAACGGCGTCCACCTTGTGCTGCCGACCTCCACCTCTCATGGAGTTCGCCGCGCCGCCACCACCGCCTCGGATCGACAATGCTCTAATGCAAATTGTTGGCGCCGCATCCTCGCAGCGCCGCTCTTCTTCTACCTCACACAACTCTCTCTTCCTCTTGTTTCTCTCAAGAACACACACCATGGAAGAAACCGAGAAACACACACACACGCACGCATGTACCAGGGAAGGAAGCCAACTAGCTTTGCCAAGAGGCTCTCCTCCTTGAACACACAAGTGCTACATCTTTTCCACTAGCCCTCACGGCCTCTTCTCATTACTGAATATGGCGTATTTATACAGGACTCAAGCACCTTGTGCCAAGAACTCACGCCACTAAACGGCCTCCACGTTCGGCCACTAAGTCACGTACTCACACATGACCCCCCCCCCCCCCCCCCCCCCTCTCTCACCTAGAATCTCTCCAGGATCTGCACGACCGGCGGCTTCACAGCTTGTGCGCTAACTAAATTATCCATGCAGCCTACTTGCTAATGCAACGGCACACCTACGTGCATGCATGCTACTCAGCTGATTCTAACTCAACTAACTACCTTGGCTCTATTAGCTTGCATGTTTACACGTCCTCACATATCTACGTGCACACTCACTGCCAGCAGCATCATGCCTCAACTCGACTATATGCATGAACCAAAATCTAAATCTAGCACTAATAACAAGATTAGTTCTAACATTCACCTCCCTAATATGGTTAACTTATTTCTCTCCCGAAGCCCGTGGTCGTCGATGTCGTCAGTGCAACACGGAGACGGCCGCCAATGCCATCTTGTCATGCCGATTGCCGCCGTCGCCACTGGCCTCGATGAGAGGGACACCTCCCATTCCTTCACCGTGAGTGTGCCGCTGCGACATGCTCGCTGCCTCATGTTCGGCATCGGTGCCACAACTCGCTGATGACTCGCCTCCGTGTTGTCCACGATGACGCACCTTGTCAATGACCCGGACATGGAACTCCTTATGGCAATGGCTTTCGCTCCATGGCCATCATCTCCTTGCCGTCGGTGCCGCAATTCGCCGATAGCTCACATCCATGTTGTCGACAATGACGCACCTTGTCGACGACTCGGACATGGAAATCCTTATGGCAATGGCCTCCGCTCCATGGCCATCACCTTCTTGCCGCCGGTGATGGAACTTACCGGGCAGCATACCTCTCTCCATCGCTCATGACGCAGCTCTACGATGATCGATGGAGACACACACCGGCCACTAGCAGCATCGCCCCACCAACGGCGTCCACCTTGTGCTGCCGACCTCCACCTCTCATGGAGTTCGCCACGCCGCCACCACCACCTCGGATCGACAATGCTCTGATGCCAATTGTTGGCGCTGCATCCTCGCAGCGCCGCTCTTCTTGTACCTCACACAACTCTCTCTTCCTCTTGTTTCTCTCTAGAACACACACCATGGCAGAAACCGAGAAACACACGCACACACACGCATGTACCAGGGAAGGAAGCCAACTAGCTTTGCCAAGAGGCTCTCCTCCTTGGTCACACAAGTGCTACATCTTTTCCACTAGCCCTCACGGCCTCTTCTCATTACTGAATATGACATATATATACAGGACTCAGGCACCTTGTGCCAAGAACTCACGCCACTAACCGGCCTCCACGTTCGGCCACTAAGTCACGTACTCACACATGACCCCCTCTCTCTCACCTAGAATCGCTCCAGGATCTGCACGACCGGCGGCTTCACACTTGTGTGCGATCTAACTTATCCATGCAGCCTACTTGCTAATGCAACGGCACAGCTACGTGCATGCATGCTACTCAGCTGATGCTAACTCAACTAACTACCTTGGCACTGTTAGCTTGCAATCCTTCCAGATCCTCCCAGCGCCTTCCTTCCTCCATCCCCTAATCCACATCTTCCTTCTCCCAGCAACTCCCTTCCTCCATCCCCTCACCGGGCAAGCACAGCCCCCACGAGTCCACGACGCCCAGGCCGCCATCGAACCCTTTGCGGGTGCTGCGCTGGTCCGCCGAGGGGTCTGCATTGACCGGTCATCGGGGAGCAGTGCCATGGCGGACGCTGCCACCGAAGGCCAAACGGTGCGACTGCCTTCACTTCCCGAGCGTTGGCGGACGGGGTCTACGGCGCCAGCGAGATGGCTTGCCGTTCAGCCGCGACCGGTGCCCGTGTTGCTGCAGGGCGCTTGCCGCGTATGCCGCCTCGACGACGGCCTCGTCCATATAGGCGGTGACGCCCCTGAAGGCCGACCAGGCGCCGGTGCCGTTGACGTGGCATGTGCCCGAGTCGCTGCAGGCAGCGAGCGGCTCCCTCGTGGGCGTGCTGAACCAAGGGAACGACGACGGGCTCGCATACTTGGATGGCCTGGCGCGACAGAATACCCGACGGGCGTGCTTGAGGTCGCCAGGGCAATGGGTACTGCGGCGGCGACGGGCTCATGACCCCCCCTCCACAGCCACGCGTCCAAAGTACAGGGCGACGCGGACGCGAGCTAGATGGCGACGGGCACGGAGGTGGCCGCGTGCTCATGATCCCCTCCCATGCGTGCTTGAGGAGCCGGAATCCAGGGCACCATACGCGTCGAGATCCCCTCCTAGGCGTCCTTCCTTTTTTTTGCGAAAACTCCTAGGCGTCCTTCCGTGGTGGAAGATGATGGCTGGTAGTGGATCTGGTGGATTCTAGCCTAATAAGCTCGGCGCCGTGATGATGTACTCTGCTTTCATATGAATACGACTACACTTTTCTCAAAAAAAATAAATATCAACGAGCCTGACTTGGCTGTAATTTGTGTTTATGTAATTTTTAGTGGGTTTCATTTTCCTTTTACTTTTGGCTGTAATTTATGTTTGTGTAATTTTTTTAATTTAATGAAATGAGCAGAAATCTTAAAAAAAAGTGTGTGCTTGAAATGTTAATAGACATAAAATAATAGGTATTGGTCTAGACTATAATTAGTGGGCTAAAATATATTTTTTAACAGAATTAGTGGGCTAAAGATGCTTCTAATAGAAATTAATGGGGCAAAATTCTAATTGGGCCACAACTGTCAGTGGGCCGAGATATTTACTGGGCTGATGATCACATGGGCCAGAACTGCAAACAGTGGGCCAAAATCCTATATGGGTTGGTTACCAGATGGGCTGCCACGTTGGATTCATGTTGGCTGCCATGTCGGATGATGACGTGGCATGCGCGTTAACGTCGTTGTTAGCACGTCAGTTAAATGTCATTCATGACGGTCAAGAGCCGTCATGG
This sequence comes from Thinopyrum elongatum, assembly GCA_011799875.1. NCBI lineage: Eukaryota > Viridiplantae > Streptophyta > Magnoliopsida > Poales > Poaceae > Thinopyrum > Thinopyrum elongatum. Next base: position 611,675,531 of record CM022301.1, on the reverse strand, counting down.
ATCCATGATGGTATTGTAAGATCCGTCAAGGAGCGCATGGTGGTCAAATTATGACGCGATATACATGACGGATTTCAAATCCGTCACGCATGGCCATCCATGATGGTTTTGTGCCCATCCATGGCAGTTTGAATCCGTCATGTATTAACAAATTTCTTGTAGAGGGAGGATGGAGGGGAGAGGAGGAGGGAGGAGAGAGGAGGGCAGCGGGAGGAGGGAGGAGGCTTACCGAGGTCCATGACGGCTGCAATGCGGCAACAGCGGGAGGAGGAGCGGCGGCGACAGCGGGAGGAGGAAGAGAGAGTGAGGAGAGTGAGAGTGAGGGACATGCGAGAGGGGATAAGGGTGCCTTAGCAGTAGCACAGACATGTGGCCCGTGCTACTACTAATCCCACTAGCTGTATCACCGGGTACTTACCCCACACTGCTGCTATGCGGGGCCCGGGAGCTGGGCCCGTGTATCCATAGTAGCAACGCGGGGTACAGGGCCCACGCTACTGTTATGGTATTAGTTGAAGCGCGGGTATTAGACCCCGCGCTGCTACTATGGCCAGCCCTGGGCCGTACGGTGGGGACTACTTAGTAGTAGGGCGGGGTAGCTAGACTCGTGCTGCTGCTAAGATGTACCTGTATCGCTGGTCTTGTCCCCGCGCTGCTACTATTTAACAGTAGCGTGGGCTCCCTTTCCTCGGGCTTCTATTAAGCAACTGCCTATAGGCTTTTCCCTAGTAGTGTCATGCTAAACCATTTTAGCATCTTGTCAATATGTATTTTGGCTTAGCCCTGTTAGGCAATTCTATCTCCATCGATAATTATGCCTAATACCGAGGCTACCTAGCCCTTAGTACTTTCATTGAAAAACTATTTTCAGAGAAGTCCTAATTCATGTCAAGAAATTAATATTATCTCTAATCAACAATGTGTCATGCACACAAAGTTTTAGAAATATTATTATACTCCCACTTACTTTCTTGTAAACACAAGCATCTTCACTATCCTTGATGAAATCAAACTCCTTGACTATTTCATCAAAACAAAGATTCCAACTCCATTAAGCTCTCTTCTGTCCATTGCTGGAACTCTGCAGTTTGCACACCCACTAGCATCCTCTGGATCGACAAAACACTTTGGACTATATCATATACAAATCCTAGGTTGTATTTCCATCTCATGGAAATCTTTTTGGCATCATTTGTCATATCTCATGATTGAAATATGTATTAATTGCTAGTATAACTCGAACGGGTTTTAAGCATCGCTACAGTGAGACAATCTCGCCATAGTCAACTCCTTGAATTTGTTATAAGCAACATGTCGAGCTTTATGGATAAAACATTTTTATCCGCATCAGTCTATAGTTCCATTCATATTCGTTAGACTCTGAGTCTTCCGGAGGGTTTCTCAAGATCTAATCTTGAATCATTTATATGGATACTATCTCAGATTTTTTTTGGCATTTAGCCAATTTCGGAGTCAGGGCCCATCAACGCTTCCTTGTGTATCATAGGTATACTGTTGTCTGACAATAATATCGTGTTCGCACACATTGGAGGTTTGCATGAGTTTTCCCTATGTGGTCCAGCTGCAAGTTCTACCAAAGTCCATACATCTCATGTACAAGCTTCCGTATCAGTCACAGTAGGAAACTCTAGAATTACTTCCAAGTTTCCTTTCCTTTGACCTGATGACGAAGATACTGTTATCTCGTCGAGTTGCACTGTCCTCTCACTCACTCTTTTGCAAGAAACATTTTCTTCAAAATCATACCGCTCTATGTGGCAAAATCTTTTGCCTCGACATTGTGACGGAGGAATACCCAATAATTTGGGATAACCAACAAAGTAGCACTTGTTCGATTTGGAATAGGTTTGTAAACATTTTACACATGTCTCATATTCCAAATGTTAAGAAAAGACAAAACATGGTTGGGCGTATCATACCATGGCGTCATTTCAACAGATATGATAGCGCCCTTTTTCAGTGTAAAAGCCGCAGTCTCTAAAGCATTACTTTAAAAGTGATAATGGCAAATTGATTTATGTCATCTTTGATATTACCATGTCATATATGGTTCGATTACATCTTCATGGATATTCCACTCTCAGTGGTGTTTCGGGAGATGTAAGTTATGAAACTCTTTTCACAACTCATCATATATTCGCTAAACTTGTAACTCAAATATTTCTTTCCGCAATCTAATTGCAGAAACATAGTTTTTTTGTTACAATAATTTCTACTTCATTCTGAAAGCCTTTTGAACTATTCAAAGAAACAAGACTTATATCTCATTAAGAAAATATTCACATAACTACATGAGTCATTGCTGAAGATAGACAAATCCACTGCTTGCAACATCATTTATTGGAGTACACACATCAACATGTATGATTACCAATAAGTTCGTTGCTCGTTCCTTATTGCCTATGAATGGTATTTTAGTCACTCTACTTCTGGACGAAAGTTGCAAGTGTCAGATAATTCATAATCAAATGTCTGCAAAATCCATCAATCACTAGTAGAAAAACTACTTTACGTGGGACAAATTAGTCCCGGTTTGTAAACGAACCAGCACTAATGTGACCATTAGTGCCGGTTCCAACGGCTAGGCGGGCGGGCATCATTAGTCCCGGTTCGTGTTGAACCTCTTGTACCGGTTCGTGACACGAACCGGGACTAAAGGGGTGGTGGCAGGCTGGTGTCAGGCTGGTGCCCCACCAACCCCTTTAGGCCCGGTTCATGGCACGAACCAGTACTAGAGGCTCACATTTAGTCCCGGTTTGTGTCATGAACCGGGACTAAAAGTTTTCCTATATAAACCCTTCATCCAGCCCGTGATCGAGCTCTCGTTCTTCCCCTTTCCTCTCCTCTCCTCTCTGTTCTTCCCCAAAGCTCGAGCTCATCCTTCATTTTGCCCAAAATTTGTCAAGATTTGAAGGCCCCCCATCCATCCAAGTGGTCACAAAGGTTAGCAACTTTGTCCTTTTATCTCTCATTGTTAGATTAGCTCTTGCAATGCTCTATAAGTATAGTGATTTGTGGGTTTTAGTATGGGAGTAATTATATGTGGTAGTTTATTTGATTTATATGCAATTTCAGCTCAAATTAACTCCTAGTTTGCATATATAGGTGTGATTTACTTAGTGTCTTCCCTTCCCCATCCTAACCACCGTCGATCGCCTGCACCGTCCCGTCGCCGGCACCACCTTGGTGAGACTCTTGTTCTTATCTTTTTTATAAAAAAAAATCATGTTTGTGTGATTTAGATATATAGTTACTTGTATAATTTTCTTACCCGTACGTTGTTTGTTATACATAGTGGCATGGTTTTGATATCCGTCCCCGTCGGCCCTCGTCCGGTTTATGATTCGGATGTGGTATACTCTCTTTTATAACTATTTGTTGCATTTCATGTTTATGACAAATTATGCCCATCAAGTTGACATAGATATTTTTATCTAGGATGTATGTGAACCAGAAATTCCAACCGACCCTCTTGTCGAGAGGTTAAATTTAGTTGAAAAAGAAAACGAGTATTTGAAAGAAAAATTGAAAAGAATTGAAGAAGAGAAGATGAAACTGGAGTTGTATGTTGCCGATGTCGTCGATGATCACAAGATCAAGATGGAGAAAATGCGCTTGAAGATTAGAAAGATTATAAAATATGCCATTGATAGTGAGGCTTGGTATCATTATGCTGTTGGATCAATTGTTACCTTAGTTGCGATCTTGATCACATTTGTTGTTGCATTTAAATGCTTTAGCTAGAGAGTTTGTATGTTGTTTTATGAGAATAAGTGTCTATGAACTTGTATTAATTTGGTCTTTTCGGTGTTGTGTAATGAAGAAGAGCCGGCAATGGATGAAGATGAGCATACTTTTCTGATTGCGGCCGAGGCAAACAAGCTGGCGGATGGTTTTATGTATTGTCCATGTGCTGTGTGTAAGAATGATCAGAATTACTCTAAGTCAAGAACCATTCACGTCCACCTGTTTTAGTCCGGTTTCATGCCCCACTATAATGTTTGTACCAAGCACGGAGAAAGAGGGGTGATGATGGAAGAGAATGAAGAAGAAGAGGAGGACGACAGCTATCCTGGCCATGGGTTCCCTGAATACGATGGTACAACAATGGGGGAAGAAGCTGAGACGGCAATGCGGGAAGAAGCTGAAGAAGAGGCATCAGATGAGCCCGCTGATGATCTTGGTCGGGCCATTGCCGATGCAAAGAGAAACTGCGCAACTGAAAAGGAGAGGCCGAAGTTGCAGCTCATGTTAGAGGGTCACAAGGAATTGTTGTACCCAAATTGCGAAGCAGACATGAAAAAGCGGGGCACCACACTGGAATTGCTGCAATGGAAGGCAGAGAATGGTGTATCTGACAAGGGATTTGAAAAGTTGCTGATAATGTTAAAGAAGATGCTTCCAAAGGACAATGAATTGCCCGACAGTACGTACGAAGAAAAGAAGACTGTCTGCCATCTAGGATTAGAGGTGCAGAAGATACATGCATGCCCTAATGACTGCATCCTGACCGCCGGTGAGTACGAGGATTTGAATGCATGCCCGGTATGCAGTGCAATGCGCTATAAGATCAGCCGCGATGACCCTGGTGATGTTGAGGGCGAGTGCCCCAGGAAGAAGATTCCTGCCAAGGTGATGTGGTATGCTCCTATAATACCACCGTTGAAACGTTTGTTCCAAAACAAAGAGCATGCCGAGTTGATGCGATGGCACAGAGAAGACCGTAAGAAAGACGGGAAGCTGAGAGTACCCGCTGACAGGTCGCAGTGGAGAAAAAGTGAGAGAAAGTGGCGGGACTTTGCAGATGATGCAAGGAACGTATGGTTTGGTCTAAGGGCAGATGGCATTAATCCTTTTGGGGACCAGAGCAGCAATCATAGCACCTGGCCTGTGACTCTATGTATGTATAATCTTCCTCCTTGGTTGTGCATGAAGCGGAAGTACATTATGATGCCAGTGCTCATCCAAGGCCCTAAGCAACCTGGCAACGACATTGATGTGTACCTAAGGCCATTAGTTGAAGAACTCTTACAACTGTGGAATGAAAAAGGTGTACGTGCGTGGGATGAGCACGGACAGGAGGAATTTGACCTACATGCGTTGCTGTTTGTGACCATCAATGATTGGCCTGCTCTTAGTAAACTTTCAGGACACACAAACAAGGGATACCGCGCATGCATGCACTGTTTGGATGATACCGACAATATATATTTCGATAATTGTAAGAAGAATGTGTACCTGGGACATCGTCGATTTCTTCCGAGCAGGCACCCCGTAAGAAAGAAAGGCAAGCATTTCAAAGGTGAGGCAGATCACCGGAAGAAGCCTCGCCACCGTTCTAGTGATGATGTACTTGATATGGTCAAGGATTTAAAAGTAATCTTTGGAAAGGGTCCTGGCGGACAATCTGTTCCGAATGACGCTGACGGACGCGCACCCATGTGGAAGAAGAAATCTATATTTTGGGACCTACCCTATTGGAAAGACCTAGAGGTCCGCTCTGCAATCGACGTGATGCACATGACGAAGAATCTTTGCGTGAACCTGCTAGGCTTCTTGGGCGTGTAAGGTAAGACAAAAGATACACCGGAGGCACGGGAGGACCAGCAACGTATGCACGGAAAAGATGACATACATCAGGGTCGTGCCAGCTAGGCTCTTAGCAAAGAAGAGAAGGAAATCTTCTTTGAATGCCTGCTCAGTATGAAGGTCCCGTCTAGCTTCTCGTCGAATATAAAGGGAATAATAAATATGGCAGAGAAAAAGTTCCAAAACCTAAAGTCTCATGACTGCCACGTGATTATGACGCAACTGCTTCCGGTTGCATTGAGGGGGCTTCTACCGGAAAACGTTCGATTAGCCATTGTGAAGCTATGTGCATTCCTCAATGCAATCTCTCAGAAGGTAATCGATCTAGAAATCATACCAAAGTTAGAGAATGATTTGGCGCAATGTCTTGTCAGTTTCGAGTTGGTGTTCCCCCCATCCTTCTTCAATATCATGACGCACATCCTAGTTCACCTAGCCGAAGAGATTGCCATTCTAGGTCCTGTATTTCTATACAATATGTTCCCCTTTGAGAGGTTCATGGGAGTCTTAAAGAAATATGTTCATAACCTTGCAAGGCCAGAAGGAAGCATCTCCAAGGGCCATGAAAATAAGGAGGTCATTGAGTTTTGTGTTGAATTTATTCCTGACCTTAAGCCGATTGGTGTTCCTGAATCGTGGCATGAGGGCAGACTAGGTGGAAAAGGCACGCTAGGACCAAAAGCAATACTATGTATGGACGGGCATTCTCTCATTGAAGCACACTACACAGTTCTACAAAATTCCTCCTTGGTGGCTCTGTATATCGAGGAACACAGGAATATTCTATGCTCCAAACACCCGGAGCAGTCTGACAACTAGATTACAGGTGAACAGAGGGGGACTTTCGCCGGTTGGTTGCAGACACGTCTCATGCATGATGACGCTGTTGAAGATGAGTTGTACTTGCTGTCCAAGTTACCATCTTCGAATATATTGACTTTCAAATGGTACGAGATAAATGGGAATACATTTTACACGATCGCCCAAGATAAAAAGAGCACCAACCAAAATAGTGGAGTCCGCTTTGATGCAGCAACCAAGAGGGGAAAGGACACATATTATGGTTACATAGTGGACATATGGGAACTTGACTATGGATGTGATTTGAAGGTCCCTTTGTTTCGGTGCAAATGGTTCAATCTGACAGGAGGCGGGGTAACGGAAGACCCGCAGTACAGAATGACAATAGTGGATCTCAACAATCTTGCGTACGCAGATGAACCATTCATCATAGCCAATGATGTGGCGCAGGTTTTCTATGTGAAGGACATTTCTACCAAGCCGAGAAAAAGAAAAGATAAGGAAGCGAATACATCATACGATGAGCCAAAGCGCCACATAGTTCTTTCAGGGAAAAGAAACATCGTGGGAGTGGAGGACAAGACAGACATGTCAGAAGATTATGAAAAGTTTCATGAAATTGCTCCCTTCATAGTGAATATTGACCCGAGCATCCATTTAAATGATGAAGATTGTCCATGGTTACGACGCAAAGGGACACACGCGAAGAAAAAGTTTTACACCCAAAGATCCCACTCAGGGATGTGACCGGCTTCACTGTCATCACTTTCTTCTCTAGTGAGTTTCCGGACTTATATATCTGGAAAGTCCCACTTCGGACAAATCAGAGGGAATCTTTGTAATAGTTAGGGTACTTATGTGTGATTAATTTCTCATCAATATTCAACTCTTTCTGACATCATTTGCTATTTTTCATACATTTACTAAAATTTTTACCTAAATGACCCTGAAATTGAAAAGAACTACAAATGAACTCTGAAAAGGTTGAAAGTTGGCATGGTATCATCATTTCACCCACATAGCATGTGCAAAAAAGTTGAGAGGGTTACGGCAAAAACTGGATGCACTTCATGTACAAAATGGACAATCTCTTTCGAAGTATTAGGATTTTGGGCTAAAACTCATCTGTTACAAAGGCATTTCATTTTTTTACACTTATTTCAACTCCAGACTTTGTGTGCATTCAGTATGCACCATTCGAAGCCACGTCAGCAATTTTCAACCCTTTCTGACTTCATTTGCTATTTTTCATGCACTTACTGATTTTTTTAAAGTATAAATGACCTTGAAATTGAAAAGAACTACAAATGAACTTTGAAAAGGTTGAAAGTTGGCATGGTATCATCATTTCACCCACATAGCATGTGCAAAAAAGTTGAGAGGGTTACGGTAAAAACTGGATGCACTTCGTGTACAAAATGGACAATCTCTTACGAAATATCAGGGTTTTGGGCTAAAGCTCATCTGTTACAAAGGCATTTCATTTTATTAAACTTATTTCAACTCCAGACTTTTTGTGCGTTCAGTATGCACCATTCGAAGCCACGTCATCAATTTTCAACCCTTTCTGACTTCATTTGCTATTTTTCATGCATTTACTGATTTTTTTTGAGCTAAATGACCCTGAAATTGAAAAGAACTACAAATGAACTCTGAAAAGGTTGAAAGTTGGCATGGTATCATCATTTCACCCACATAGCATGTGGAAAAAAGTTGAGAGGGTTATGGCAACAACTGGATGCACTTCGTGAACAAAATGGACAATCTCTTTCGAAGTATCAGGGTTTCGAACGAAAACTCATCTGTTACAAAGGCATTTTATTTTTTTAAATAACCTAAGAATTACCAAATTGAATATAATGATAAAACACACTAATATTAAACAGAAGAAAAAAGAATCACTAAAAAATCTATTTTTAAAGTAAAGTTATTCACAAACTAGTGATTCACACAAATTTCAAATAATTCAAATTTAAACTATTCAAATTTGAAAACTACTAGCACTAATAGAAAGTTTATAATTTTTTTTACCTAAAGCAAAAATATTCATAAAGAAACTCCAAATAAAGCAAAAAAACAATTCAGAAACAAAAGAAAATAAATAAAGCATTAAACAAAAAAATGAAAAAAAAATTTATTAAAAAAAGCCCGCCTACTGGGCCACAACGGCCTGCATACGACTAGAAACCCAACCACTAGTTGGGCCAGGATGCAGGCCTGCAAGGCCCAGTAGGCCCCATAGGGCAGCGCAGGTGAGGTAGGCCCAGAAGGCCTGCTTTAGAGAGGAGCTCGAAGGAGGAGCCGTGGCGGGGCTTATAAACCAGTGCGGCTGCCCTTCGCTGGGCGAGGTGGGACTAAACTTCCTGCACCACGGTTGTGGCAGCACAAGACCTTTAGTCGCGGTTGGTGGCTCCAACTGCGACTAAAGGCCCCCCTTTAGTCCCGGTTGGAGCCACCAACCGCGACTAAAGGACTGCGCTTCCCGCCGCTTCGGCTGGCCAAAAGTGACCTTTAGTCCCGGTTGGTGTCTCCAACTGGGACTAAAGGTGCCTCCTATATAAGCTACACTCACTAGTAGAAAACAGGGAACTAGTCCCGGTTCCAGAGGGCCTTTAGACCCAGTTCCGGAACCGGGACAATAGGGTCGGGACTAAAGCCCAAAACCTTAGTCCCGGTTCGCTTACGAACCGGGACAGAAGGGGCTCCACGTGGCCGCTGTGGGGCGCCCAGGCAGGGGGACCTTTAGTCCCGGTTGGTAACCAAAAGGCTGCCACGCGTCAGCAGCTCGCAGGCGCTAGGGTTTTTGTTTTTTGTTTTTGAAAGGGGGGGGGGGGTTAGGGGTTTTGGAGGGTTAATTTAGGGGTTTCATATTGTGTTAGCTAGCTAATAGAGAGAAGTGACCTCTCTTTCTCTGTGCTTGGTCGGTGCTAGCTACTATACATATAGAGAGAACTGGACATGCTAGCTAGTAAGCAAATGAAGGAACCATATTAATTACACAAGATCGTCATGAACATATACAGAGATAAGTGACCTCTCTTACTCCGAGAGATTGGTCGAACAACAAGTTTTCGTATATATATCCAACGCTACTACTACATATATACAATATAACACCTCTTACAATCCCTAACATCTAAAATCCATTTCAATTTCCACATGGAATTCTCCCTTCTCATTTATGACGTGGTCAAGAAAGAATCCCGCCAATTCCTCTTGAATTGCTCGTATGTGATCATGTGGTAGGAGTTCATCCCGCATCTGCCACATCTAATTTAAAGAAGGGGGTCAATATATATATATATATATATATATATATATATATGTATGAATGAAACTCAACACAATTGATGGTAATAAAATAAAATTGTGAATATTATTGTTTACGTACTTCATATTGTTTGTCAGAGTAGCCCCGCTCAGAGGTCGCGCTGTGGATGAACTCGCAAACGTAGTATCCACATAAATTATTCCCGCCTTCCTGCCACAAGCACTTTACCAGAATAGAGTTCAATCAAACTGATAATCAAGCATGATAAATGGTATTGATGAAACTAGAATCAATGGGAGATGCGCGGAACTAGCTAGTACTACTTACTTTCGGGTATGTAAATCGCAGCTCCATCGGCAGTCCCGAAACGATTCCGGTGAACTCTTTCCAAACCCTGCCAGACAAAGAAAATAATTAATTGATATCCGGAAATGAACAAAGTTGCCGATATGATATGGTGTGATAATGATCGATTGAACTTACTTCTGGAGCATTGCAGTCATGTCCGCATACTTATTGGGATCTTTTCATCTCGAGTCTAAGACAGTTACTACTCCCCGGTCAAGCTTAATCTCTAGCAGAATAAAGTGGAAGGTGCGCACGCATGCATAACTCATCAATTACATTACTATAACCTCGAGTAAGCGAAACTGAATATGCACAAGTCAGTAACACTCACTTGAAATTGTAAGGAAAAAGTATTTTTCCCTTTGTTTTGATTTCGAAGCAACGATTGTAGCAAGTTGTCTTCGGTATCTTCGACTTTGTTTTTAACCGACCATTCATTTATGGTATTTGGGTTAATGAACCCAATGTCATAGATTTGTGCTTTTTTACATTCGACGATCTTCAGTCTGCATAATATAGTGAGGATAATTATATATACATGCAATGAAAGATCTGAGCTATAGAGACTTAATTACAGAAGTAATACTTATAGACAGTAGCAAGTCATGAGTTGTTTGTCGAGGGTGTCTTGATTGAATAACTGGAATAACTCCACAAATTCAACAGGCATCACCTCAGTTCCAATGAGGTCGTCCTCCTCTTTAATTGCCAGCATCAAACTATCCTTCCCAGACTTCCTGCAGGTATCCATGTACCATTCATGCAATCTTCGCATCATCGTTATTAGAGGAGGATGATCAGGTTTGACGAGAGGCTTCCCGTACTCGTATCTGAAGATATCTATTACCTCTAACATTTCAAACTATACATCATCGGCCAGGTAATCGGCAGGATTGGTACCGGGCAGTAGCCCCGGATGATTAGCGACGATATCGCTAGACACCTTGAGCGGCGGGCACGATTGCTTCGCCTGTTCGCCGAGCTGGGGAATTGTTTTCCCACTTCTTCGTTTTGCTTCTCTTGCAGCACTGCAAGTACTTCCCAACCGCTGCGCTTCCTTATATGTCCTTTCAATAATGCGCTCATAGTTGGATTGCGGCGGAGACGGTGGTGGTCGCTTAAGGGCACGCAGAGTGCGCTTCACTTTCACCTGATCTATTGTTTCCTTCGGAGGTGGAGGTTTCCGTGAAAAATGGGCCTCCACTTCGGCAGCACTGATTTCCGCATTTTCCTCGTTGGTCCTCTCAAATGGTAACTTTTCCAGAGGCTTGAGGCTTGGACCGTATTTGAAATTCTTCCCGCCTCTTGTACTACTAGCCGCTGGAGCGGCGCCTTCTATCTTCCGCCGTTGCTGATGCGGCGGAGTCCGCTGACACGCCGGAGGAGACGGAGGAGGAGGCGGAGTGCTCCGACGCACCGGAGGAGGCGGAGTGCTTTCACGCGCTGGAGGAGGCGGAGGAAAAGGCGGAGTGCCCTGATCACTCGTCGGAGGAGGAGGCGGAGTGCCCTGACTCGCCGGTGGAGGAGGAGGAGGAGGCATCCAGTTTGGAAGCTTGATGTACTCCTTCCTCCATAGACAAGTACTCCTCAAAGCATAAACCAGATGATTCTCCCCTTCACCTGTAGGGTGGTCAAGCTCCAGCTCCTCAAATCCCTCCATTATTTCATCAACCGTCACAACAGCATAGCCATGTGGAATTGGACCGCAGTGAAAAGTTCCGTCAGCTTGAGGAGGTGCAACACAGCTGACAGCCGCCTTCAAAGTGAGGTTCTGGCATTTCGTCATTAGCTCGCAATGTTGAGCCTCCGTGATAGTATCCACGGAATGGCGAGTAGCCATGAAATCAGGCTGAACGAGCTCCGTGGAAGCCACGCTGCTTCTCCGCTGAGATGGTGGGGTAGCTTCTGGGGCAGCGTCGAAGCAAGGATCTTCGTGCCGCTAAGATGGTCGGCCGGCAGCTGCAAGTTCCTCTAGCTTTGCTATTCTTGCATTGAGCTTCTGCATTTTGCTCACTTCCACTTTCCTCTTTCTTTCTCGGCTTTTGTAACCACCGCTGCCGGGAAACCCAATCACCCACGGAACGGAGCCTGGTGTGCCTCGTGTTCGTCCAGGGTGCTTAGGATTCCCGAGGGCCTCAGTCAGCTCGTCCTTCTCTCTGTCGGGAATGAACGTCCCTTCCTGCGCAGCACTGATATATTGCTGAAGCTTCTTGAAGGGTATTGCAAGTTGCTCATCCGTACAATGACACTCCCCTGTTTCTGGGTCCAAAGTTCCCCCAACCCCGAAGAAGCAGGTCCTACACCGATCTGGACAGTTCAATGTCGCTGGTTGGACCCCTTTAGCAAGCAGGTCTTGCTCAGCTTTGTCCCACAACGGCCGGGCTTTGTAGTAGCCACCTGACCCCGTGTGATGGTGATAGTTCTTCTTTGCAGCATTTTTCTTGTTTGTCTCTGACCTTTTCTTACCCTTATCCGATTTCTTGTAGGCCACAAATGCGGGCCAGTGATCTCTTATCTTCTCATATCGGCCGGTGAATTCTGGAGTCTTCCCTTTGTCGACAAACTTTGTGTTCAACTCTTTCTTCCAGTTCCTGAATAGATCTGCCATCTTCTTAAGAGCAAACGCCTTGACCTTTGGCTCTATAACTGGGTTATTCGGATCCTCCTCTGGCGGTAGGCTGAAATTTGCCATCAGCGAGGTCCAAAGATCACCTTTCAGTCTATCTTGGACATAAGAAACTTCAGGGTCATCCTTACTCTTATTCCATTGCTGGACGCTGATCGGGATGTTGTCCCTAACAATAGCTCCGCACTGATGTACAAATGTGTCCTTGGTCCTCTTGGGTTCAATCGGTTGGCCATCGTCCGTGATTGCTGTGATCGTGAACCTTTCATCCTGGCGCAACCTTTTCTTCGGGCCTCGTCTCCTTACGGAAGTTTGGCTCAATCCGGAGGGCTATAAAAGAAGAAAGAAGCGTTAATATATGTACATACCAAAACAATTAATGCATCAAGTCAGCACAGGCTTAATTAATATATATACCTCGCCGGACTTTGCAACAGCTCCCTCCTCCGTTCGGTCACCGGAGCCGTCATCATGGTCTTCTTCCTCCGCCATTCAGTCACCGGAGCCGTCATGATCTCCTTCCTCCTCCATTGTTGGATTACCGGAGCCGTCATCCTCTCCTTCCTGACCATCGGTGTCGTTGAGAAACGACAAGGGATCACCTCCGTCACGGATTATATCCCCCAACAACTCTTCTTGTTCTATGTCTCTGTCCATAGTTTCTTCAAATATTACAACATGGCAATATACAAACATGAGAGATGGATATATTAGTGACAAACATAGACCTAGCTAATATCACAACAAGGAATCATATGCATATATGAGCAATGGATTAGTTGCGGACCACCTCTCTCATGCCTGTCCGACATCCCCCCTCATGTCAAAGTTATCGGGTAGGGGCGGGAGGGGGTAGGAGATCGACAACGCTCTTTCTTCTAGGGTTTGGGTGGCCTCGAGAGTTGGTCGGGCGAGCGGACCGGGAGTAAATTTTGAATGTATGAGTCTTTTAACTCATTTTGAATATATGAACATTTTAACTTAGTAACTTTGTAAATTTTGAATATATGTTGAATTCCCGAGAGAGTTAGGGGTGTTCTAACGCGGCACTACACGATGAACAGGAGGGGGACTCCTCCCCCTCATGTCTGATGAGTTTTACTCCCTCTCTCCCATGAAACATTCATCGAACAAACTTAATATGAGTTTTTACAGAAAACATTCATCGAACAAAATTACAACAGAAAAAATTGACCAAGTTTACATATATCATCATCATCTACTACAAAAAAAATTGACCAAGTTTTCATATATATATCATCATATCATCATCATCATCATCATCTACTACAAAAAAAATTGACCAAGTTTTCATATATCATCATATCATCATCTTCATCATCATCATCATCTACTACGAAAAAAATTGACCAAGTTTTCATATATATACTACAGAAAAAATTATCTAACAAAATGTTCATCCATCCATATTCAAAATGTTCATATTCTACAATATCACCAAAAAAAATTCTAACTTTTGCATATTCTTTGCATATGAACATACATACATTTTCATTTTTTTCTTAAATGTTACTTTTGCATATATGAACATACATACATAAAATTTTTATGAACAAAAAATAGACTTTTTTGTGAGCATTACATAATCTCCAATATTTTTCTAAAAATGCAAAAAAGAGCATATACCTAAAATTTCAAAAAGAGCATATATAGAGCATATATAGAGATTACATAATCTCCATTACAGAATTCAACATGAACAAAGGAAAAAAAGAAAAAGAAAAGAGGGGCGGTCGTCGGAGCGGCCGGATCGCGGGCGGTATCGGCGTCGTGGCGGGCGGCGGCGTTGGGGCGCGGGGGGAAGGAGGAGAGGAGGGGAACGGTGAGGCGCGGCTCACAGTGTTGCAGGGGAGCGGGGACGGCGTCGGGGCGGGTCTTGGCGTTGGCGAGTTCGGGGCAGGGTGCGGCGTCATGGTAGGGTTCGGCGACGGTGATCTCCGGCATAGCAGCCTGGCGGCGTCGTGCTATGGTTCGACCGTCGGGGAGAGAATGGGAGATCTGGTGACAATTTTCTAAGTGTGGCCTTATATACAACAACCTTTGGTCCCGGTTCGTGCCACCAACCGTGACCAAAGGTTAGTTTTCAGCAGCCCAAAGGGCGGGAAGCAGAGACCTTTGGTCCCGGTTGGTGCCACGAACCGGGACCAAAGGTGGGTATTGGTCCCGGTTGGTGGCATGAACCGGGACCAAAAGTTGGTATCAATGTTGGGGATATCGCTTATCGGGAACTTATCGGTCGACCCATGATAAGGGGTAAATCGGCCAGTTTATCGGCATATCGGCCGATTTATCGCGATATCAGCTGATTTATCGGCCAATTTATCTTATCGGTTAGACAACGATAAGCGATAAATCGGCCGATTTATCAGAATACTGGAAGATATCTTGAACAGTGGTTGGTATTGGTCCCAGTTTGTGCCACTAACCGGGACGAAAGGCGGGTGCTGCCCAGGGCCAAAAGTTTACTCCCACCTCGCTAGCTGAGAGGGGCTCAGAGTGGTTTATAAGCGCCGCTGCACCAACCACTTCGAGCTCCTCTCAACTGCAGGCCTACTGGCCTAAACGTGTCTCTCTGCCTATGGGCCTGAATCCTCGCCCAACTAGCTGGTTGGGTTTCTAGTCGTATTCAGGCCGTGGTGGCCCAGTAGGCGTCATTTTTTAAAAAAATTTCCATTTTTTTGTTTTGTTTTTTGCTTTATTTATTTTCTTTTGTTTCTACTTATAGCTAAATACTTACAGTTTTTCAGTGATTCTTTTTGCTTTTAGGTCACAAAAATTATAAACTTTCTGTTAGTCCCATTAGTTTTCAAATTTGAATAGTTTAAATTTGAATTCTTTGAAATTTGTGTGAATCACTAGTTTGTGAATAACTTAACTATAAAATAGATTTTTGAGTGATTCTTTGTCCTACTATTTAATATTACTGTGTTTTATCATTATATTCAATTCGGTAAATTTTAGGTTATTTTAAATGTCTGTTTTAATCAAAAATAAATTTTGTTATTTTAGTTTGCTATTAAAGTTTCTAATAAAAAAATTCTTTATGAAAATTCTTTTTGCTATTAATGTATTGAACAAAAAATACTTTGATAATTTTAGTTGCATAAATTTTATAAAATTTTAGTTTAAAAAATAATAGAGGTTTATAAAATCTTTTTAGTTGATTCCTTTTTTATTAGAGTTTTATAAAAGCTTTTTAGTTGATTCTTTTTGCTATTGAAGAATAATATAGTTTTGTTTTAGTTGATCCTAACAAAATATTTTAATTGATTATTTTTTGTTCATTCTTTTTGCTATTAGAGTTTGATAAAAGTTTTGTAGTTCATTCTTTTTGCTATTCGTTCATTCTTTGAGCTAAATGACCCTAAAATTGAAAAGCACTACAAATGAACTCCGAAAAGGTTGAACGTTGGCATGGTATCATCATTTCACCCACATAGAATGTTCTAAAAAGTTGAGAGGGTTACGGCAAAACTTGATGCACTTCGTGTACAAAATGGACAATCTCTTTCGAAGTATCAGGGTTTCGGACGAAAACACATCTGTTACAAAGGGATTTCATTTTTTTGAACTTATTTGAACTCCATACTTTTTGTGTGTTCAAAATGCACCATTCAAAGCCACATCATGAATTTTCAACTCTTTCTGACTTCATTTGGTATTTTTCATGCATTTACTGATTTTTTTGAGCTAAATAACCCTGAAATTGAAAAGCACTACAAATGAACTCTGAAAAGATTGAAAGTTGGCATGGTATCATCATTTCACCCACATAGCATGTTCTAAAAAGTTGAGAGGGTTACGGCAAAAATTGGATGCACTTCGTGTACAAAATGGACAATCTCTTTCGAAGTATCAGGGTTTTGGATGAAAAATCATCTGTTACAAAGGGATTTCATTTTTTTGAACTTATTTGAACTCCAGATTTTGTGTGTGTTCAAAATGCACCATTCAAAGCCACATCATCAATTTTCAACCCTTTCTGACTTCATTTGGTATTTTTCATGCATTTACTGATTTTTTTGAGCTAAATGACCCTGAAATTGAAAAGCACTACAAATGAAATTTGAAAAGGTTGAAAGTTGGCATGGTATCATCATTTCACCCACATAGCATGTGCTAAAAATTTGATAGGGTTACGGCAAAAGCTGGATGCATTTCGTGTACAAAATGGACAATCTCTTTCGAAGTATCAGGGTTTCATACGAAAACTCATCTGTTACAAAAGGCATTTCATTTCTTCACATGTAACTGCAGTGATATTCTAGATCAAAGGCATCATCATAATAGTTGTGGAGAGAAAGTCTTCACTTTTTCTTCGCTTGTGTCCTTTGCTTATTGCGCCGTAACCATGGATAATCTTTATCGTTTAATAGGGTGCTTGGGTCAGCCTTGACTTTGAAGGGAGGAATTTCATGAAACTTTTCATAATCTTCGGACATGTCTGTCTTGCCCTCCCCTCCCATGATCTCTCTTTTTCCTGAAAGAACTATGTGGCGCTTTGGCTCATCGTATGATGTATTCGCTTCCTTATCTTTTCTTTTTCTCGGTTTGGTAGACATGTCCTTCACATAGAAAACCTGTGCCACATCATTGGCTAGGACGAATGGTTCGTCTGTGTACCCAAGATTGTTCAGATCCACTGTTGTCATTCCGTACTATGGGTCTACCTGTACACCGCCTCCTGACAGATTGACCCATTTGCACTAAAACAAAGGGACCTTAAAATCCTGTCCATAGTAAAGTTCCCATATGTCCACTATGTAACCATAATATGTGTCCTTTCCCCTCTTGGTTGCTGCATCAAAGCGGACACCACTATTTTGGTTGGTGCTCTTTTGATCTTGGGCGATCGTGTAAAATGTATTCCCATTTATCTCATACCCTTTGTAAGTCAATACAGTCGAAGATGGTCCCCTGGCCAACGAGTACAGCTCATCAGAAACAGTGTTGTCACCCATGAGACGTGTTTGCAACCAACTACCGAAAGACCTGATGTGTTCACATGTAATCCAGTGGTCACACTGCTCCGGGTGTTTGGAGCACAGAATATTCTTGTGTTCATTGACATACAGGGTCATCAAGGTAGAATTCTGTAGAACTATGTAGTGTGCTTGAGACCAAGAATGCCCGTCCCTACATATTATTGAGTCCGCTCCTAGCGTGCCTTTTCCAGTCAGTCTCCCCTCATACCGCGATTGAGGGAGACCAATCTTCTTAAGGTCAGGAATGAAGTCAACACAAAACCCAATGACATCCTTTGTTTGATGGCCTGTGGAGATGCTTCCTTCTGGCCTAGCACGGTTACGAACATATTTCTTTAAGACTCCCATGAACCTCTCAAAGGGGAATATATTGTGTAGAAATACAGGGCCCAGAATGGCAATCTCGTCGACTAGATGAACTAGGACGTGCGTCATGATATTCAAGAAGGATGGTGGGAACACCAGCTCGAAACTGACAAGACATTGCGCCAAATCACTCTTTAACCTTGGTAGGATTTCTGGATCGATCACCTTCTGAGAGATTGCATTGAGGAATGCACATAGCTTCACAATGGCTAGTCGAACGTTTTCCGATAGAAGCCCCCTCAATGCAACCGGAAGCAGTTGCGTCATAATCACGTGGCGGTCATGAGACTTTAGGTTCTGGAACTTTTTCTCTGCCATATTTATTATTCCCTTTATATGCGACGAGAAGCCAGACGGGACCTTCATACTAAGCAGGCATTCAAAGAAGATTTCCTTCTCTTCTTTGGTAAGAGCATAGCTGGCAGGACCTTCATACTGCTTTGGAGGCATGCCATCTTTTTCGTGCACACGTTGCTGGTCCTCCCGTGCCTCCGGTGTATCTTTTGTCTTCCCATACATGCCAAGAAGCCTAGCAGGTTCACGCAAAGATTCTTCGTCACGTGCATCACGTCGATTGCAGAGCGGACCTCTAGGTCTTTCCAATAGGGTAGGTCCCAAAATATAGATTTCTTCTTCCACAGGGGTGCGCGTCCCTCTGCGTCATTCGGAACAGATAGTCCGCCGGGACCCTTTCCAAAGATTACTTGTAAATCATTGACCATAGCAAGAATGTGATCACCAGTATGGACGGCGGGCTTCTTCCGATGATCTGCCTCACCTTTGAAATGCTTGCCATTCTTTCGACATTGATGGTTGGTCGGAAGAAATCGACGATGCCCCAGGTACACATTCTTCCCGCATTTGTCCAAATATATACTTTCGGTGTCATCTAAACAGTGCATGCATGCGTGGTATCCCTTGTTTGTCTGTCCTGAAAGGTTACTGAGAGCAGGCCAATCATTGATGGTTACAAACAGCAATGCATGTAGGTCAAATTCCTGCTCATCGTGCTCATCCCACACACGTACACCTTTTCCATTCCACGGCTGTAAAAGTTCTTCAACTAATGGCCTTAGGTACACATCAATGTCGTTGCCGGGTTGCTTAGGGCCTTGGATGAGAACTGGCATCATAATGAACTTCCGCTCCATGCACAGCCAACGAGGACGGTTATAGATACATAGAGTCACGGGCCAGGTGCTATGATTGCTGCTCTGCTCCCCAAAAGGATTAATGCCATCCGCGCTTAAACCAAACCATACCTTCCTTGCGTCACCTGGAAAGTCCCCCCACTTTCTCTCGATTTTTCTCCACTGCGACCCGTCAGCGGGTGCTCTCAACTTCCCGTCTTTCTTACGGTCCTCTTTGTGCCATCACATCAACTTGGCATGCTCTTTGTTTCTGAACAGACGTTTCAACCGTGGTATTATAGGAGCATACCACATCACCTTGGCAGGAACCCTCTTCCTGGGGTGCTCCCCGTCAACATCACCAGGGTCATCTCGTCTGATCTTATACCGCAATGCACCGCATACCGGGCATGCGTTCAAATCCACGTACGCACCGCGGTAGAGGATGCAGTCATTAGGGCATGCATTTATCTTCTGCACCTCCAATCCTAGAGGGCATAGAACCTTCTTTGCTCCGTACGTACTGTCGGGTAATTCGTTATCCTTTGGAAGCTTCTTCTTCAATATTTTCAGTAGCTTCTCCAATCCGTTGTCAGATACACCATTGTCTGCCTTCCATTGCAGCAATTCCAGTGTGGTACCGAGCTTTGTGTTGCCATCTTCGCAATTGGGGTACAACCCTTTTTTGTGATCCTCTATCATGCGATCGAACTTCAACTTCTCCTTTTCACTTTTGCATTGTCTCTTTGCATCAACAATGACCCGACGAAGATCATCATCGGGCACATCATCTGGTTCCTCTTGATCTTCAGCTTCCCACGTTGCAGCATCACCGTATTCAGGGGGCACATAGTTATCATCATCCTCTTGTTCTTCATTGTCTTCCATCATAACCCCTCTTTCTCCGTGCTCGGTCCAAACATTATAGTGTGGCATGAAACCCTTCTCAAGCAGGTGGATGTGATGGGTTTTTGAGTCAGAGTAAGACTTCGTATTATCACATCTAGGGCATGGACAACACATAAAACCATTCTGCTTGTTTGCCTCAGCCACTTCGAGAAAATTATGCATGCCCTTAATGTACTCGGAGGTGCGTCTGTTATCGTACATCCATTGCCGGTTCATCTGCGTGCATTATATATAATTAAGTGTGTCAAAAACCATTACAGAACATCATGAATAGAGAAGTGACCAAATTAATAGAAGTTCATCATCACATTAAAACCAAAGTACAGTAGTGATCAAATGTTATTACTGAAAAAATAAATACATAATGTTCATACATAGTTCTCATTGAACAACATATAGCTCTCCAGTGCATCTAATTAAACCATACATTGAAACTATGCAAAACATTTCAATTCAACAACAAATGCGATCATAATCGCAACTAAGGTAACAATTGATCCAACGGCATAATGATACCAAGCCTCAGAATGAATGGCATATTTTTTAATCTTTCTAATCTTCAAGCGCATTTCATCCATCTTGATCTTGTGATCATCAACGACATCCGCAACATGCAACTCGAATTCCATATTCTCCTCTTCAATTCTTTTCAATTTTTTCTTCAAGTAATCGTTTTCTTTTTCAACTAAATTTAACCTCTCGACAAGAGGGTCGGTTGGAATTTCCGGTTCACATACCTCCTAGATAAAAACATCTAAGTCACGTTGGTCGGCATAATTGTCATAAACACTAAATGAAACAAATAGTTGTAAAAGATAATATACCACATCCGAATCATAGACAGGACGAGGGCCGACGGGGGCGGATACCAAAACCATCGCACTATATAATAACAAACAATAATAAAATTAAGAAAATTATACAAGTATCTATCTAAATCATACAAGTAAGAATTTTTTTCTTTTAGAAAGAAGATAAGAACAAGAGGCTCACCACGGTGGTGCCGGCGACGAGATCGGCGCGGGCGATCGATGGCGGTGAGGACGGGGACGGGACAGGATGGACCGCCAGACCTTGACAAATCTTGAGGAAAATGGAGCTTGGACAAGGAGCTTCGAGAGGAGAAAGCTTAAGTGTGACGCGGGCATTTCATCGAACATCTCATGTGCATAGGAGGTGAGCTAGAGCACCACAAAGCTCTCCCACGGCCGGCCAAAAAAACAGAGCAGTGGCTCTGCTCGCGGGCAGGGGCGGGGGTATATATAGGCCTCTCTTTAGTCCTGGTTGGTGGCTAAAACCGTGACTAAAGGACTACATTTGGTCCCGGTTCCAGCCACCAACCGGGACTAAAGGTTGTGGGCTAGGAGCGAGGCCCATTGGTCCCGGTTCGTGTCTGGAACCGGGACCAAAGGGGTCAGACGAACCGGGACCAATGGCCCCCGAGGCCCGGCCGGCGCCCCGGCCTCATGAGCCGGGACTGATGCCCCCTTTGGTCCTTGTTCGTGAGTGAACCAGGATTAAGGCCCTTATCCTGGCCTCAACCAAAGCCCTGTTTCTACTAGTGACTTACGAATTTTCCCCTTCCTCTCCATTCCCATCGACATCGAACCACACCAGGACGCAGCCAGGCTGCCGCCGTCGCCCGTGCCGCCTCCTAGCCACGGTGCCGCGCGCCCGCTCCTCCTCCCCGGCCGAGCCCCCGTCGACGCCGCCCGCGCCGGCCTCGACCCCGACATCGCCGCCCCGGACGCCGGCCGCTCGCGCCTCCTCCACGCCGGCCGCCAGCTAGCTCCACGCCGGCCGCCCGCGCCCTCCTCCCAGACGCCACCCGCGCCGGCCTCGACCCCACCATCGCCGGCCGCCATCGCCTACCTCGAGCTCGCCGGCCCGCTGTGAGCTCGCCGCCCCCTCAATCGATCCGGCTATTTTTTTTTGCACTAGATGTTTGTGATTAGGCTTAATTTTAGATGAATGTACACATGTATGTATGTAAATTGTAGCTATGCCCGATGTTTATGATATGCTTAATTGTAGCTATGCAAATTTTCACTAGATGTTTGTGATATACATTTTTAAAAAATTCTTTATATGTATGTATACAATGTATGTACATATATATGTATTTATAGATATATGAATGGTGGAATTTGCATAGATTAATTGTTTCTTTTTCACTAACTTTTTTTCTTCTGTTTTTTAGTTTTTTATACTTTTAATGTTGTATCATATGTATAGTATAATAAAAATTTGCATAGGAAAAAGTTGACCATATGTATATATAGTATATATATAGAAAAAATTTGCATGGAAAAAAGTTGAAGAATTTTGACCAAGCATAGAAAAAAGTTGACCGTCTATTAAAAATATTTTAATGTTAATATCTTAATGTTGTATATGCAAAAGTTTGTTATGTATTTGCAAAATCAAGTGAAAAAGAATTACAAAAATCACAATCAACCATTTAAAAAAAGTTAAATTTGCATAGATCGAATTTGCAAAAGTTAAATTTTCACAAGATGTTTGTGATATACATTTTTTTTCACTAGATGATTAGATGTATAGAAAAAAGTTAAGAAATCACAATCCAAGCATTTAAAAAATGTTAAATTTGCATAGAATTTGTTCTCGACGTCAACGATGCCCGGCCTTCATCCTCGTCATCGACTCGTTCGTGATGACGTCCTGCTTCAGAGGCGCCATGTCCGGGACTGGGCTCCTGCGGGCCGGCACTGGGAGGTGCTACCTTTAGGGGCGCGCAGCTTGGTGAGGAACCCGGGTCCCGTCGTCGACCCGGAGATTCTTTGGTGGCGGGCGCGTGGGTCACATTCGGTGCGGAGGCTGGCGTCCCCCGCGGAGGTGGTACGTCACCGTGTCAGGGAGGAGGACGAGCACGTCTGTCGCTACATGGTTGCGTTGGACGTCAGGTTCTCCAATACCTGGCAGGTTCTTCAGGGATCTCACCCGAGCTATGATCCCATGATCGTTCCTTTTCTTTGGGTGTCCACCACGAGTGATGTTAGCTAGTGATGTTATATATATGATCATATTCGAGATGTATTAATGATAATACTCGAGATGTATTCGAGATTCTATTCGATAATATTCGAGATGATGTATTCGAGATTATATTATTAGATAATATTCGAGACGATGTATTCGAGATTATATTCGATGATGCATATTATCTAGATTATTCGAGATGTGATATATTAGTGATATTATTCGAGATGGATATTATCTACTATGATTCAGTTTTTCCTTATTGATTGCATGCATTCTAATTTGAATACTAAATTGTTTTATCTTTCTTGTGGATTAGTTAAATAAAAGCTATGTACAATACCGGCAGAGAAGGAGAAGAGGCCCTGTTCGAGATCATACGCTCCCCGAGACCAGATGAGAATGAAGAAGATGACGGCTCGCAATATCTGAACAATACCGGTGATGGTATGATGTTCGATGAAGATGAACGAATAGATGAAGTCCAGAACATGCATGAGAAAGGAAATGTTGTTCTTCAAATAACAAAGACCGGCGAGGTATATTTATGTAAGGCATCTGGTGATCATCACATGTTTTAATTGATTTGTATATATATTAACGAATCGATCTTTCTTCTTTTAGCCCTCCGGATCCAGCAAATCTTCTACAAGCAGCAGGGCAGTTCGAGGCCCGGCCAAAAAGTTGAAGGATGGCGTAAAGTACAACATCGATGCCATCAAACCTAATGGCTAACCTGATGAACCTAAGAAGAATGCGAAGAAGTTCATTCGTCAATGTTGTGTTATTGCCAGGGACCAAATCCCGATCTCCGTTCAAGAATGGAAAAAGCCAGCAAAGGGAGATCCAGATGTTACTTTTGTTGACCAAAGAGCAAAAGATCTGCTTTGGGAATCGCTCATGTCACATTTCACCCTACCAGATCATTTGACAGATGCAGATCTGGAGAAAGTCAAGAACACTGCTCTTAAGAAGATGGCGATAGCATTCAACAACCATAAGAAAAATATATGGGCCGCGTATGTCAATGCAGGAAAGCAGACTCCAGAATTAAAGGGAACACTGGAGAAGGCAAGGAATCACTGGGACGCTTTCGTGAAGTTCAAGGAATTGGAAGTAGCTCAGGAACGGTCGAGAAAAAACAAGATTAATGCCGCGAAAAAGCAGTGGCACCATAAGCTGGGGCCAGGTGGCTACGAGGTGGCCCGGCCTAAGTGGGATCTCGCTGAGCAAGAGATGATGGATGCAGGGGTCAATCCAGTTACATTGAGCTGGCCCCCCAGGTGCAGGAATTGGTTCTATGCGGATGGGGGGAAGTTGGACCCAAAGACAGGCGAGGTTTTGGAGCGGGCAAGTCTTAAAGGAGTCGATGCAAATTTACTTGTTGCAATATAAGAGGCTCGAACGGGGGTGTTCACGCCGAACAGAGAGAACGACGAGCTTACGCGCGCCCTGAAGAATCTTGAACACCCGGGAAGAACACGAGGCAAAGGCGTTATTCCGTGGTTTGAGGGGTTTGCGGACTGGAACGCCGACTACAGAAGCCGTGCGAGAAAGAAGCAGCAGGAGGAGCAGAAGAGGAAGTTGGAGGAGGAGCAGAGGAAGCAGGAAGCAGACCGCCTTCGCATCGTACAATCAAAACACGCGGAGTTGGAACTCGCTTTAAAGCGGCAGCAGCAGCGGATCGACACACTTAGCCAGGAAAGGTGGCCTCAGTAGCGGCAGCAGCTAGCGGATCCAGCATTGGATAGCACCGTCCCATCCATGCCGAGAAGCAGCGTGGGTTCCGCCCCGGGCGATGATGCACTGCTGGATAGATACCCTGTGGATGATATCATAGAGATGACAAGTTGTGAGCTATAATTTAAAATGAAGGACATATCCATGAAGGTGGCGGACGGCTATGCTTATACAAATCCCCCTGAAGCAACCTTACATTGCAATCCGATTCCAGCTGGCTATGCTCGTGTCGGGATTGATGAAGTGGTGGCAGGATATTCGGGGCTAGAGCTTGACATTCCTGGAGGTGACGACGAGCGCACACTGGGAGAGGCCGTACATCATATCATTCTATGGAGAAAGGATTGCATCGTCTTTCCAAGGCCACCGACACCACGTCAGTCAGCTCCTCCTCCAAGTCCGCCGCCGCCTCAACAGACTCCTGCTCCTCCAAGTCCGCCCCCGCGTCAGCAGACTCCTGCTCCTCCAAGTCCGCCACCGCGTAAGCCCACTCCTCCTCATCCAAGTCCGGCACTGCGTCAGCCGACTCCTCCTCCAAGTCCAGCACCGCGTCAGCCGACTCCTCCTCCAAGTCAGGCACCGTGTCAACCGTCTCCGCCGCCTCAGCAACAAAGGAAGAGAGGCGCCGCAGCTACGTCGGCTAGCAGTACAACAGGAGGCAAGAAATAGAAATTTGGTCCAAGCCTCAAGCCTCTTCCGAGGTTGCCTTACCACCTGACTGACGAGGAAAACAAAGCCGAAGTGCAAGCCCAAGTGAAGGCCCATTTTGGACCGAAACTGCCCCCGCCGCTAGAGGAGAAAGTACCTGAGCATGTCATTCAGCACTTTAATGATATGGCTGAACCAGCTGTCAAGCATAGGGACTCATACTATCAGCGCCAAATCAAGAAGTCATATCAAGCACAAAAAAAGGAGTCGAGCTCGAGCTCGAGCTCGAGCCAAGCAGCTGGCAAAAAATGCGGGAAAACTGTTCCCCAGCTGGGAGAACAGGCAGTGCAATCGACCCCCCCGCTACAAACACATGTGAGTACCGCCGATCAGCTGCTGGTAATAACCGACGATCATATAAGGCAGGCTAAAGAGGCCGGTGTCATTGTAGAACAACTCCTAGGCATCAAGGACTTTGAAATGTTTACAGAGGAGCAACTAAAATGGACATATGTCCGCGGCCAACCTATGGTCAAGCCTGAGCAGATCCCGCTTCTATCAACGAGAATGTATGAATTGCATCAATGGTACCTGAGAGAAGTAAAGACTACCGATCGAGAGTCCCTCATGGTGAACATCGAGGCAGAGTATTACTACCATAAAAAAGATTTGTGGGTTGAGTTTCAAGAAATGTTTCAGTTATTCAATCAAGACGCACTCTACAAATCTATCGTCAGTTGCTATTGTCTGTAAGTGATTTCTTTCTGTATTTTAAGTCTCTAGCTAGCTGTAGTGCTCGTTCATTACCTGTAATTATCCTCACTATATATTCTTTTCTGTGGTATTATGCAGAATGAAGATGTTTGAAATGAAAAAAGCTGGACGCTATGGCATTGGGTTCATTGACCCAAATACCATTAATGAAGAGACATGGACCCGTCATGGGGAACGAAAATACACGGAGAAAAGCTTGCTAGACTTCTTGGTGCGACTAAATACCCAACCAGAAATACTACTTCCTTACAACTTCGGGTGAGCTAGTGACACTATCCTGTACTACAAATTCTGTTTTTGCTTACTAGATGTTAATAAGTGTAGTTGATGAGTTATGCACATGCCCGCTTAATTATACAAACGTGTGCACATGCAGTTTTCACTGGATCCTGCTAATCATTGAAGTTGACGAGGGAAAAGTTCAAGTACTGGACTCACTACTTAAAGACGTTAATGACTACGCGATCGTGAGGGGGATGGTCGACAGGTAATTTCAATCATTATCGAACTATATGTCGGCCTCTTTAGTTCATTTCCTGATATCAACTAATTAATAACTCCTTTATTCATTTTCTTTGCCGGCGGGAAGGGCTCGGGAAAAGTTCATCAAACAGGTTGAAGGCCAATGGAAACAAAATCTGAAATGGTGTCTACCCAAGGTAACTAATTAAGTAGTACTAGCTAGCTATCATCTCTTTAATTCTAGTTTCAATATCATTATCATGCTTGATTAATTATTATCTGATTGAATTCTATTCTCGTAAAGGCCCTGAAGCAGGCGCTGGAAAATAATTTATGTGCATACTACGTTTGGGAGAACATTCGCATGATGACATCCGAAAGGAGCAGAAATGATAGACACCGATGGGTACGTTTGCTAGAACACTATTCACAATTTTTACATCATTATCTAATATATATACACACAACTAATACATGCATATTGATCTCCTTCTTTAAGGATGAAGGAGATGCGGGATCATCTCCTACCAGAGAATCGCGTACGAGCAATTCAAGAGGAAATAGCGGGATTTTTGCTCGACCAGGTCATAGATCCCAAAGGAGAATTCCATTACAAGCTGTAATGCCTCCATGTATGATCTGCAAATTGTAGGAGAAATTGTATATACCAAATTGTGTGTGTGTCTATATATATATATATATATATATATATATATATATATATATGTATGTATGTGAATGGTCGTGCGAGAAATTCGATGATATATATATGATCGGTTCTACAAGAAATTCTATTAATATATATATGCATAACGTGTACAATATGTAGTAGCGTAAATTATGTTTGAAATGAAAAAGAATTAAATGGAAAACACAAAACTAAAAGGAAAAATAAACCATAAACCCAAAACCCCTAAACCTTTTAGTCTCGGTTGGTGTAACCAACCGGGACAAAAGGCCCCCAGCCCCCCGGCGCGGGCTCGTGCCACGTGGTGGGCCTTTGGTCCCGGTTCGTGATGAACCGGCACTAAAGGGGGGTACCTTTAGTCCCCACCCTTTAGTGCCGGTTGCAGAACCGACACTAAAGGTCCCTACGAACCGGGACAATAGCCCGATTCTGCACTGGTGAATATGGAATTTCTCCATGCGGGTTTCTCCAATGTGACCAAATGCAGTGCTTCACATATGTGGTATTCTTTTAGTCTTGCAACATTCTTGGCGAGCTCGACATATGGCAATGGTGACCGCCGGTGTTGTGGTGCAACAACATAGGAGGGACATATTTGTGGGCCAATCCGGCATTTCATGCACGCACCAAACACATCGAGGTCGATTTCCACTTCGTCCGTCAAAGAGTAGCTCGCATGGCGCTGGACATACGGTTTGTGCCATCACAAGACCAGCTAGCTGACGGACTGACCAAACTAATTGAAGCTGCACCACTTCGGCTTCTATGATGCAACCTCAATCTCTTGGGAGCTGAGTTTCGAGGGGGAGGGTTAGTTGTTGTATTTATCTCATGCAGATCCTGTACTCCGATCGTTATCTTTTGTTGTAAACGTATCGGTGGTGGTTGTTGACAGGCAGTATAAATACCAAAGACAACGCCATCTGTTGATGTGCGATCCAATCTATCTATCTCTTTACAGATGCTTCTTGTGATTTTCCAGACCTGAACTTGTTATCATTGTCTGGTCAAAGCAAGTGTAGCAAAATCATACCGAGTTGGGAAGATGTAAAATAAAAGATGGATGAAGTGTTACTGAAATCTGAGAATGATGCGTAGAAACTGCATAGTTTGATCAATACCTGCTGGCCCACTAAATATAATTTGAACCACTAAGAGACCTGTGAAAAATAATCTAAGTGCATACTGGATGCTAGCTTATTTATTTACAACAGTATAGAGTGAAGTTTTCTGACCGTGTATTGAACTAATAGGTCTTTCCTTCATATTTTTAAAATTCGTTCACAAACTCTGATATCTTTCTCCCTTCATGGTGATCACCATGTTTGTTTCTCCACACCAAAGTTCCACTCGAAATACAAGATAAAGTGTGATGGTGATCTTCCTCATCCTTGGTTACTTCTCTGACCGGTCGGTCTTCATTTGTGCCTCTGGCTTAGAGTAGCTTCTTTGTTATTTGTGCATTTCTCCAACTCCAGTGAATTGTTGTTTCCTACAAGAAGTGGGTACACATGAAGGGCACACATTAACATAGACAATCAAGGAACTTAAAAAAAACATAATCAAGGTGCGACAATCACCCCACGTAAAGCAGGCATACAATTCTTCACATCTATCAAATCAGCGAACATATTTTAAATTCAAGAATACTTTTTAAAATTTGATTAAAAAAATAAGTTCAAGATTTTTTTAAATACATGAGCATTTTTAAAATCAAAAACATTTTTTCTAATGTCAACATCATTTAAAATTGCGAACATGTTCAAAATCTATGAATATTTTCTATTTCTTAAAATTTGTGATTTTTAAAATTTAATAGAAAAATAAAATTTATGATTTTTTATTTTACTATTTTTAGAAAAATTATAAAATTTACAAATTGGCAAAAAATAATAATTTTGTGAATATTTTAAAAAATGATGAGCATTTTTATACTCGTGTGTAGTTAAAAAACATGAAAGAAATCCGAAAGAAAAAAGAAAACAGGAAAACTAAAAAGAATCGAATGGATCGGTGAGCAAAACAATCGGCTAGAAATTAGTACTGGGCCTAGCCCAAGGGAGCGAGAACTTGTGTGCTATCCCGTAAATTTATTGCAATGAGCGACAAGTAGGGATTCACTAAGTCAAGAAGATAGCTATGCAACCCTCCTGTGTGAACAAGGACAGGAGGCGATCAAGGCCCGACCCAAGGGTATCGTGATGAAGGGCTAACAGTGGTGTTTGTCGTCGCTGTGCATGTATGGTTATGGGAAAAATCCTATTTGGCGCTCACAGCACATGATAGTTCACTATTGATACAACACATGCACCCTTTGCGAACTTAGCGTAGTTCAGATGGTTAGGTTCCTTATGTTGGAACCAGCCCATCAGGGTTTAAATTCTAGACTCAGCATCGGTGCTCGCATTTTCCTGGATTTATTTCAGACTTTCCGGCGATGTTCGTTCAGTGGGAGGAGACGTTCTCGCTGACTACGAGGCGCCTGTGGTGACTTCGTCAATCTCAAGATGTTGTGTCGGCTCAGTATCTCGGAGGTGCTCATGGGGGTTGTGTATGTGTGCGTGCGTTCATGGAGATGAGTGTATATGCATGTATGTGAGCGTCTGTGATTGTACTGTGTTAAAAAAACACGCACCCTTCTACCACATGGGCCGTCCCAATTAGCTAGCGTATATATTGCGGTTTCCACCTGTCATCGGAATGTTCCACCCGGTTTTGAGAAGGTTGCACCAGTTCTTTTTTCTTTTCATTTTCTTCCAATGTTTTCTCTAACAGTTTTATTGGTCTCCTTTCGTTTTTTTGTTTTATATTTTCCTATTCATATTTATATTTTCTTTTATTTTTTCATTTTTTAGCTCATGAACAATTTTTTCTAATTGATGAACATTTTTCTTTTCATTTTTTCACTTTAAATTCGTGAACATTTTTTAACTCTAAAACATTTTTAAATTTCATTAAAACTTTTCAAAATTCATGAATTGTTTTGAAGTTCATGAACTTTTAAAAAATTCCTAAACAATATTTTTAATTCATCAATATTTCTTAAAATTCATGAAAAGTTCTTTAAATCCGTGAATATTTTTTATTTCATATTTTTTTTTAAATATATCAAAACCGATCGCTAATTTTTTTCTGCGCCAATAGAGGAGCGAAAAAATAATACAAAGGAAGCCGACGGAGCTGAACCAGCCAGCCGAGTGTCGAGAACAGAGCCAGAGCTTCATGAGCCGACGCATAAGCGTGGCGGGCATGTCAGCGTTTCGTAAGGAACACTAGTATTCCACACAACGAGTATGCATTTTTTTAGACATTCTTGCTAGGCTTTATTCAAATATAACAACGTTTACAGAAATGAAATTGAGATCCCCAGGTTGGTCTAATCAGACACGGCGGCCGAACCCAAGTGTAAGAGCATGCCTAGCGAGATTGTGAGCCTCGAAATTCGAGCTCCTAAACTCGTGGATAATGTTACAAGAAGAAAAAGCATCTGATCGGGCTATGATGTTATGTACAATAGATGCGTGCTCTGCCGCTGATCCCAGCTTGATATCATCCACCACCCTCTTACAGTCCGATGCTACTTGAATTTTTTAATGTATAAATCCTCCGCAATTGCCATTGCTTCTCTTACCGCTAGAGCCTCTAGAGTAACAGAACACAACAAGTATGCATGGAATAGGATCGATATGAATGGGCGGACCCACGTTATGTTGGCGCCGCCTCTCGCAGCGCAGCTCTTCTTCTACCTCACACAACTCTCTCTTCCTCTTGTTTCTCTCAAGAACACACACGCACGCATGTACCAGGGAAGGAAGCCAACTAGCTTTGCCAAGAGGCTCACCTCCTTGGTCACACAAGTATATACAGGACTCAGGCACCTTGTGCCACGAACTCACGCCACTAACCGGCCTCCACGTTCGGCCACTAAGTCACGTACTCACACATGACCCCCTCTCTCTCACCTAGAATCGCTCCAGGATCTGCACGACCGGCGGCTTCACAGCTTGTGCGCTAACTAACTTATCCATGCAACCTACTTGCTAATGCAACGGCACACCTACGTGCATGCATGCTACTCAGCTGATGCTAACTCAACTAACTACCTTGGCACTATTAGCTTGCATGTGTACACGTCCTCACATATCTACGTGCACACTCACTGCTAGCAGCCTCATGCCTCAATTCGACTATATGCATGAACCAAAATCTAAATCTAGCACTAATAACAAGATTAGTTCTAACATTCACCCCCCTAATCTTGTTAACTTATTTCTCTCTTGAAGCCCGTGGGTCGTCGATGTCGTCGGTGCAACACGGAGATAGCCGCCAATGCCATCTTGTCACGCCGATTGCCGCCGTCGCCACTGGCCTCGATGAGAGCGACACCTCCCGTTCCTTCACCGCGAGTGTGCTGCCGCGATACGCTCGCTGCCTCATGTTCGCCATCGGTGCCGCAACTCGCCGATGACTCGCCTCCATGTTGTCGATGATGACGCACCTTGTCGATGACCCGGACATGGAACTCCTTATGGCAATGGCCTCCGCTCCATGGCCATCACCTCCTTGCCGTCGGTGCCGCAACTCGCCGATAGCTCGCCTCCATGTTGTCGACGATGACACACCTTGTCGACGACTCGGACATGGAACTCCTTATGGCAATGGCCTCCGCTCCATGGTCATCACCTTCTTGCCGCCGGTGACGCAACTTACCGGGCAGCATACCTCTCTCCATCACTCGTGACGCAGCTCGACGATGATCGATGGAGACACACACCGGCCGCTAGCAGCATCGCGCCGCCAACGGCGTCCACCTTGCGCTGCCGACCTGCACCTCACATGGAGTTCGCCGCGCCGCCACCACTGTCTCGGATCGACAAGGCTCTGACGCCAATTGTTGGCGCCGCATCCTCGCAGCGCCGCTCTTCTTCTACCTCATACAGCTCTCTCTTCCTCTTGTTTCTCTCAAGAACACACACCATGGAAGAAACCGAGAAACACACACACACGCACGCATGTACCAGGGAAGGAAGCCAACTAGCTTTGCCAAGAGGCTCTCCTCCTTGGTCACACAAGTGCTACATCTTTTCCACTATCCCTCACAGTCTCTTCTCATTACTGAATATGACATATATATATACAGGACTCAGGCACCTTGTGCCACGAAGTCAAGCCACTAACCGGCCTCCACGTTCGGCACTAAGTCACGTACTCACACATGACCCCCTCTCTCTCACCTAGAATCGCTCCAGGATCTACATGACCGGCGGCTTCACAGCTTGTGTGCTAACTAACTTATCGATGCAACCTACTTGCTAATGCAACTGCACACCTACGTGCATGCCTGCTACTCAGCTGATGCTAACTCAACTAACTACCTTGGCACTATTAGCTTGCATGTGTACACGTCCTCATATATCTACATGCACACTCACTGCCCGCAGCCTCATTCCTCAACTCGACTATATGCATGAACCAAAATCTAAATCTAGCACTAATAACAAGATTAGTTCTAACATTCACCTCCCTAAACTTGTTTACTTATTTCTCTCTTGAAGCCCGTGGTCGTCGATGTCGTCGGTGCAACACGGAGACGGCCGCCAATGCCATCTTGTCACGCCGATTGCCGCCATCGCCACTGGCCTCGATGAGAGGGACACCTCCCATTACTTCACCGCGAGTGTGCCGCCGCGACACGCTCGCTGCCTCATGTTCGCCATTGGTGCCGCAACTCGCCGTTGACTCGCCTCCATGTGGTCGACGATGACGGACCTTGTCGACGACCCGGACATGGAACTCCTTATGGCAATGGCCTCCGCTCCATGGCCATCACCTCCTTGCCGTCGGTGCCACAGCTCGCCGATAGCTCACCTCCATGTTGTCGATGACTCGGACATGGAAATCCTTATGGCAATGGCCTCCGCTCCATCGCCATCACCTTCTTGCCGCCGGTGACGCAACATACCGGGTAGTATACCTCTCTCCATCGCTCGTGATGCAGCTCGACGATGATCGATGGAGACACACACCGGCCGCTAGCAGCATCGGGCCGCCAACGGCGTCCACCTTGCGCCGCCGACCTCCACCTCACATGGAGTTCGCCGCGCCGCCACCACCGCCTCGGATCGACAAGGCTCTAACGCCAATTGTTGGGGCCGCATCCTTGCAGCGCCGTTCTTCTTCTACCTCACACAACTCTCTCTTCCTCTTGTTTCTCTCAACAACACACGCCATGGAGAAAAGCGAGAAACACACACACACGTATGCATGTCCCAGGGAAGGAAGCCAACTAGCTTTTCCAAGAGGCTCTCCTCCTTGGTCACACAAGTGCTACATCTTTTCCACTAGCCCTCACAGCCTCTTCTTATTACTGAATATGACATATATATACAGGACTCAGGCACCTTGTTAGCACCAACCGGGACCAAATAGCATCCACGCGTCAGCAGTTCAGGGGCTGGAGTTTTTGTTTTTTTTTTTGAAAGGGGGGGGGGGGGGGGTTTTGGGGGTTTTGGAGGGTTCGTTTAGGGGTTTCATATATTGTGTTAGCTAGGTAATAGAGAGAAGTGACCTCTCTTATCTCTGTGCTTGGTCGACGATACGTACTATACGTATAGAGAGAACTCACGACACGCTAGCTAGTAAGGAAATGAAGGAAACCATTAAGTATACAAGATCGTCATGAACATATATATACAGAGAGAAGTGATCGACCTCCTCCTTCTCCGAGAGATTGGTCGAACAACAAGTTTTCGTATATCTATCCGACGCTACTAGCTACATATATACAATATAAGATCTCTTACAATCCCTAACATCTGATGTCAAGTTCCACATGGTATTCTCCGGCTTTATTGATGACGTGGTCAAGAAAGAATCC
Source organism: Thinopyrum elongatum (assembly GCA_011799875.1). Lineage (NCBI taxonomy): Eukaryota > Viridiplantae > Streptophyta > Magnoliopsida > Poales > Poaceae > Thinopyrum > Thinopyrum elongatum. The sequence continues at coordinate 611,641,275 of CM022301.1, read as the reverse complement.
CGCCAATTCCTCTTGAATTGCTTTTATGCGATCTTGTGGTAGGAGTTCATCCCGCATCTGCCACATCTAATTTGAAGAAGGGGGTCAATACATATATATGAATGAAACTCAACACAAATGATGGTAATAAAATAAAATTGTGAATATTATTGCTTACGCACTTCATATTGTTTTTCAGAGTAGCCCCACTCACAGGTCGTGTGGTGGATGAACTCGCAAATGTAGTATCCACAAAAATCAGTCCCGCCTTCCTGCCACAACCACTTTACAAGAAATAGAGGTCAATCAAACTGATAAGCAAGCATGCTAAATGGTATTGATGAAACTAGCTAGAATCAATGGGAGATGCGCGGAACTAGCTAGTAGTACTTACTTTCGGGTGTGTAAATCGGAGCTCCCCCGGCAGTCCCAGAGCTTTAGCGGTGAACTCTTTCCAAACCCTGCCAGACAAAGAAAACAATTACTTGATATCAGGAAATGAACAAAGTTGCCGATATGGTGCGATAACGATCGATTGAACTTACTTCTCGAGCATTTTAGTCATGGCCGCATACTCCTTGGGATCTTTTCGTCTCGAGTCTAAGACGGTTACTAGTACCTGCTCAAGCTTAATCTCTAGGAGAATAAAGTGGAAGCTGCGCACGCATGCATAACTCATCAATTACATTACTATAACCTCGAGTAATAAGGGAAACCGAATATGCACAAGACAGTAACACTCACTTGAAGTTGTAAGGAAAGAGTATTTTATCTTTGTTTTGATTTCGAAGCAACGATTGTAGCAAGTTGGCCTCGGTTTCTTTGGCATTATATTTAACCGTCCATTCATCTATGAGATTCGTGTTAATGAACCCAATATCATAGATTTGTGCTTTTCTGCATTCGACGATATTCAATCTGCATAATATAGTGAGGATAATTATATATACATGCAATGAAAGAGCTGAGCTATATATAGAGACTTAATTACAGAAGTAGTACTTACAGACAGTAGCAAGTGACGATTATTTTACCGAGGGCCTTTTGATTGAAAAACTGGAAGAACTCCTCAAATGGAACAGACAACAGATCAATTCCAACGAGGTCGTGCTCCTCTTTAACTCTCAGCGTCAAAGTATCCTTCCCAGACTCCTTGCAGGTGTCCATGTACCACTCATGGAATCTTCGCATAATCGTTGTTAGAGGAGGATGGCCAGGTTTGACGAGAGGCTTCCCGTGCCGCTAATTGTGTTCGACCACCTCCATTATATCAAAATGTGCATCGTCGAGCAGGTAATCTGCAGGATTGGTACCGGGCACCATCCCCGGATGATTAGCGACGATATCGCTAGACACCTTGAGCGGGGGGCACGATTGGTTCGCTTGTTCGCCGAGCTGGGGAATTTTTTTCCCACTTCTTCGTTCTGCTAACCTTCGATCACTGCAAGTACTTCCCGACCGCTCCGCTTCCTGACATGTCCTTTCAATAATGCGCTCATAGTTGGTTTGCGGCGGAGACGGTGGTGGTCGCTTCAGGGCATCAAGAGTGCGCTTCGCTTTCATCGGATCTATCTTCTCCTCCGGAGGTGGAGGTTTCTTTGCAAAAAAGTCCCTCACTTGGGCTTTACAGATCTCCGCGTTTTCCTCCTCAGTCATCTCGTATGGTAACTTCTCTAGAGGCTTGAGAGATGGACCGAATTTGTATTGCCTCCCGCCTCTGGCTGTACTGCTAGATGCCGGAGCGGCGGCGTCTCTCTTCTGTTGCTGCTGATGAGTAGTAGAAGGACGCGGAGTGCTCCGACGCGCCGGAGCAGCCGGAGCGGCGGCTTCTGTCTTCCGCCGTTGCTGACGAGGAGGAGGAGGAGGTGGGCTGCTCGGACGCGCCAGAGCAGGCGGAGAAGGAGGCGGAGTGCCGCCCTCACGCGCCGGAGCAGCCGGAGAAGGAGGCGGAGTGCCCTGATCACTCACCGGAGGAGGAGGAGGAGGAGGCCGACTGCCCTGACTCGCCGGAGGCGGAGGCCGACTGCCCTGACTCGCCGGAGGCGGAGGCGTCCAGTTCGGAAGCTTGATGTGCTCCTTCCGCCATAGACATGGAGTCTTCAGAGGAAGACCCAGCTGAGTCTCCCCTTCACCTGTAGGGTGGTCAAGCTCGAGCTCCTCAAATCCCTCCGTTACTTCATCCACCATCACAACAGCATAGCCTTGTGGAATCGGATGGCAGTGAAAAGTTCGGTCGGGTTGAGGAGGTGCAACAGAGCCGACAGCCGCCTTGACTTTGAGGTTCTGCCATTGCGTCATAAGCTAGCAATGTTGAGCCTCCGTGATAGCATCCACGGGGTAGCTAGGAGCCGTGAAGTCAGGCTGCTGAACGAGCTCGGTGGAAGCCACGCTGCTTCTCCGCTGAGATGGCGGGGTAGCTTCTGGGGTAGCTCCGGCAGCTCGCTGGCTCTCAACTTGTTCCTCTAGCTTTTGTACCCTTGCATTCAGCTTCCGCAGTTCGCGCTGCTCCAGTTTCCTCTTCCTCTCCCGGGTTTTGTAACCGCCTGCGCCGGGAAACGCAACCTTCCACGCAACGGAGCCTGGCGTGCCTCGTGTTTGTCCAGGGTGCTCAGGATTCTCGAGGGCCTCGGTCAGCTCGTCATTCTCTCTGTCGGGAATGAACGTCCCTTGTTGCGCTGCGGCGATACACTTCTGAAGCTTCTTGACAGGTATTGCAAGTTGCTCGTCCGTCCAAACGCACTTCCCTGTTTCAGGGTCCAAGGTTCCCCCAACCCCGAAGAACCAAGTCCTTGAACGGTCTGGCCAGTTCAATGTCTCTGGTTCGACCCCTTTAGGAAGCAGGTCATTCTCAGCTTTCTCCCATAGCGGCCGTGCTTTGAGGTAGCCACCTGACCCCGTGCGATGGTGAAACTTCTTCTTTGCAGCATTTATCTTATTTGTCTCTCACATCTTCTTACTCTTGTCCGATGTCTTGTAGGCTACAAATGCGGGCCAGTGATCTCTTATCTTCTCAAATCGGCCGGTGAATTCTGGAGTCTTCCCTTTGTCGACAAACATTGATTTCAACTCATTCTTCCACCTCCTGAATAGATCTGCCATCTTCTTAAGAGCACACGCCTTGACCAATGGCTCTATAACTGGCTTATCCTGATCCTCCTCTGGCGGTAGGGTGAAATTTGCCTTCAGCGAGGTCCAAAGATCATCTTTCTGTCTATCGATGACATAAGAAACTTGAGGGTCTTCGTTCTTCTTAGGCTCATTCCATAGCTGGATGCTGATCGGGATGCTGTCCCTAACAATAGCTCTGCACTGAGCTGAAAATGCATCCTTGGTCCGCCTCGGTTCAATCGGCTGGCCATTGTTCGCGATTGCTGTGATCGTGAACCTTTCATCCTTACGCAACCTTTTCTTCAGGCCTCGTCTCGTTACCGAAGTTTGGCTCGATCCGGAGGGCTTTAAAAGAAGAAAGAAGAGTTAATATATGTACATACCAAAACAATTAATGCATCAATTAGCTAGTCAGCATAGGCTTAATTAATATATATACCTCGCCGAACTTTGCAACAGCTCCCTCCTCCGTTCGATCACCGGAGCCATCATCATGGTCTCCTTCTTCCTCCGGCATTCGGTCACCGGAGAAATCATGATCATGTCCTTCCTCCTCCATTGTTCGATCACCGGAGCCTTGACCCTCTCCTTCCAGACAATCGGTGTCGTTGAGATACGACAAGACATCACCTCCGCCGAGGATGATGTCCCCCAACAACTCTTCTGTTTCCAAGTCTCTTTGTTGATCCATAGTTTCTGCAAATATTACAACATGGCAATTAATATACAAACATGAGAGATGGATATATTGGTGGCAAACATAGACGTAGCTAGCTAATCACAACAAGGAATATTAATTTGTGGCCTCGACGCTTCTACGGTTTGGGGTGGCCTCGACAACGCTTCTAGGCTTTGGGGTGGCCTCGACAACGCCCTTTTAACTTGGTAAATTTGGGTGGCCTCGACGCTTCTAGGGTTTGGGGTGGCCTCGGCAACGCTTCTAGGGTTTGGGGTGGCCTCGACGCTTCTAGGGTTTGGTCGGGCGAGAGGGGGTTGATCGACGTCCCCCCTCATGTTGAAGAGTTACCGGAGTTCTCTCATGAATGTCTGACGTCCGGACCGCCTCTCTCATGAATGTCAAACAAGGGATTTCACAAAATGGCGCCATTCTGGATGTCCAGAAAATGGTCCATATTTTTCCTGTTCTCATCTACCCTTCTATATGTCACATTGTCACTGTCAAAGGATTCAAGAAAACCATGGCTTCATCATTAGCTGGAAGTAACAGGCGCATAATGGTACGAAGCTCTCCAAAATTGTTTTGGAACGGAGTCCCGGATAGGATAATTAGTTTTTTGGTACGAAGTTCAGCAAGAGCCTTCCGAATATCGCTATTTGGAAGGCCTTTGCTGAAATTCGTACCAAAAAGCAAATTATTCTATCCGAAACTCCATTCCAAAACAACTTTGAAGAGCTTCGTAGCATCATCCGCCTGTTACTTCCGGCTAATGATGAAGCCATGGATTTCTTCAATACTTTGACAGACAACGTGACATATAGAAGAATATATATATATATATATATATATATATATATATGAGATCAGAAAAAACTTGGATCAACTTGTGCACATCCATAATGGGGGCATTCTTGATAAATCTATATATGTCAAAATTCAAACTTTGACATATGATCAAATGTTGCATATGTCAAAATTCAAACTTTGACATATGATCAAACTTTGATATATGATCAAATGTTGCATATGTCAAAATTCAAACTTTGACATATGATCAAACTTTGATATATGTCCACCGCGATATTAAAATGATACATAGACTTGTTCGGGCGAGAGGGGGTTGGTATCGACGTCCCCCCTCATGTGAAGTTACCAGAGTTTTCTTCTATGGTTTGGGTGGCCTCGAGAGTTTGTCGGGTAGCGGGAGGGGGTAGAGATCGACAACCTTTTTTTCTAGGGTTTCGGTGGCCTCGGGGTTGGGTCGCCGGTTTATCGAGAGGGGGGGTAACATTTTACTTAGTAACTTGGAAAAAAATGTTATCGGGGAGGGGGTATATCGACCCCCCCCCCCCCTCATGTCGAAGTTACGGGGAGGGGCTATATCGACAACGACATACATATAGCCACATACATATAAAAAAATCCTATGAACATCCATACATACATATAGCCACATAAATATATGGCAATGAAAAAAAAAATCATCATATAAAAAAATGTTATCGGGGAGGGGGTATATCGACCCCCCCCCCCTCATGTCGAAGTTATCGGGGAGGGGCTATATCGACAACACATATACATATAGCCACATACATATAAAAAAAGTTCTATGAACATCCATATATACATACATATAGCCACATACATATATGGCTATGAAAAAAAAAATCATCATAAAAAAAATGCTAGAACAAAACAATTAATACAATATGAACAAAACAATTTTATGAACATCCATACATACATAGCCACATACATATATATATACATATATATGAAACAAAACAATTTCATCATATAAAAAATATCAACATATATACATTATATGTGAACTCCACCATTTCTCTAAAAAAATTCTCTATGCAAATTTCTCTAAAAGTTCTCTTCCATCTCATCTCATCTCCACAAAACATCTATCTAAAAAAATACATACATACATATATGAACATCTAAAAACATGTAACAAAAAAATATTTGGTAATTTTTAGGTTATTTTAAATGTCTGTTTTAATCAAGAACAGATTTTGTTATTTTAGTTTGCTATTAAAGTTTCTAACAAAAAAAAATCTTTATGAAAATTCTTTTTGCCATTAATGTTTTGAACAGAAAATACTTTGATAATTTTAGTTGCATAAATTTTATATAATTTTAGTTTAAAAAATACTAGAGGTTTATAAAAGCTTTTTAGTTGATTCTTTTTGCTATTGAAGAATATTATAGTTTTGTTTTAGTTGATCATAACAGAATATTTTAATTGATTATTTTAAGTTCATTCTTTTTGCTATTAATTCATTCCTGTCGCGCTAAATGACCCTGAAATTGAAAAGCACTACAAATGAACTCTGAAAAGGTTGAAACTTGGCATGGTATCATCATTTCACCCACATAGCATGTGCTAAAAAGTTGAGAGGGTTACGGCAAAAACTGGATGCACTTCATGTACCAAACGGACAATCTCTTTCGAAGTATCAGGGTTTCATACGGAAACTCGTCTGTTACAAAGGGATTTCATTTTTTTGAACTTATTTGAATTCCAGACTTTTTGTGTGTTCAAAATGCACCATTCAAAGCCACATCATCAATTTTCAAACCTTTCTGACTTCATTTGTTATTTTTTATGCATTTACTGACTTTTTTGAGCTATATGACCATGAAATTGAAAAGCATTACAAATGAACTCTAAAAAGGTTGAAAGTTGGCATGGTATCATCATTACACCCACATAGCATGTGCTAAAAAGTTGAGAGGGTTACGGCAAAAACTGGATACACTTCATGTACAAAACGGACAATCTCTTTCGAAGTATTAGGGTTTCATACGGAAACTCGTCTGTTACAAAGGGATTTGGTTTTTTTGAACTTATTTGAACTCCAGACTTTTTGTGTGTTCAAAATGCACCATTCAAAGCCACATCATCAATTTTCAACCCTTTCTGACTTCATTTGTTATTTTTCATCATAATAGTTGTGGAAAGAAAGTCTTCACTTTTTCTTCGCTTGTGTCCTTTGCTTATTGCGCCGTAACCATGGATATTCTTCATTGCTTAACAGGGTGCTTGGGTCAGCCTTGACTTTGAAGGGAGGAATGTCATGAAACTTTTCATAATCTTCAGACATGTCTGTCTTGCCCTCCAATCCCACGATGTCTCTTTTTCCTGAAAGAACTATGTGGCGCTTTGGCTCATCGTATGATGTATCCGCTTCCTTATCTTTTCTTTTTCTCGGTTTGGTAGACATGTTCTTCACATAGAGAACCTACGCCACATCATTGGCTAGGACGAATGGTTCGTCTATGTACCCAAGATTGTTCAGATCCACTGTTGTCATTCCGTACTGTGGGTCTACCTGTACCCCGCCTCCTGACATATTGACCCATTTGCACTTAAACAAAGGGACCTTAAAATCATGTCCGTAGTCAAGTTCCCATATGTCCACTATGTAACCATAATATGTGTCCTTTCCTCTCTTGGTTGCTGCATCAAAGCGGACACCGCTGTTTTGGTTGGTGCTCTTTTGATCTTGGGCGATCATGTAAAATGTATTCCCATTTATCTCGTATCCTTTGTAAGTCAATACAGTCGAAGATGGTCCCCTGGACAACGAGTATAGCTCATCAGAAACAGTGTTGTCACCTCTGAGACATGTTTCCAACCAACTGCCGAAAGTCCTGATGTGTTCACATGTAATCTAGTCGTCACACTGCTCCGGGTGTTTGGAGCGCAGAATGTTCTTGTGTTCATCGACATACGGGGTCACCAAGGTAGAGTTCTGTAGAACTGTGTAGTGTGCTTGAGACCAAGAATGCCCGTCCCTACATATTATTGAGTCCCCTCCTAGCGTGCCTTTTCCAGTCAGTCTCCCCTCATACCGCGATTGAGGGAGGCCAATCTTCTTAAAGCCAGGAATGAAGTCAACACGAAACGCAATGACATCCTCTGTTTGATGGCCCATGGAGATGCTTCCTTCTGGCCTAGCGCGGTTACGGACATATTTCTTTAGGACTAGCATAAACCTCTCAAAGGGGAACATATTGTGTAGAAATACAGGGCCCAGAACGACAATCTCGTCGACTAGATGAACTAGGACGGGCGTCATGATATTGAAGAAGGATGGTGGGAACACCAGCTCGAAACTGACAAGACATTGCGCCACATCACTCCTTAGCCTTGGTAGGATTTGTGTATCGATCACCTTCTGAGAGATTGCATTGAGGAATGCACATAGCTTCACAATGGCTAATCGAACGTTTTCCGGTACAAGCCCCCTCAATGCAACCGGAAGCAGTTGCGTCATAATCACATGGCAGTCATGAGACTTTAGGTTCTGGAACTTTTTCTCTGGGATATTTATTATTCCCTTTATATTGGACGAGAAGCCAGACGGGACCTTCATACTGAGCAGGCATTCAAAGAAGATTTCCTTCTCTTCTTTGGTAAGAGCGTAGCTGGCAGGACCTTCATACTGCTTTGGAGGCATGCCGCCTTTTTCGTGCAAACGTGCAGGTCCTCCCGTGCCTCCGGTGTATCTTTTGTCTTCCCATACACACCCAAGAAGCCTAGCAGGTTCACGCAAAGGTTCTTTGTCACGTGCATCACGTCGATTGAAGAGCGGACCTCTAGGTCTTTCCAGTAGGGTAGGTCCCAAAATATAGATTTCTTCTTCCACATGGGTGCACGTCCCTCAGCGTCATTCGGAACAGATAGTCCGCCGGGACCCTTTCCAAAGATTACGTGTAAATCATTGACCATAGCAAGTACGTGATCACCGGTACGCATGGCGGGCTTCTTCCGGTGATCTGCCTCGCCTTTGAAATGCTTGCCTTTCTTTCGACATTGATGGTTGGTCGGAAGAAATCGACGATGCCCCAGGTACACATTCTTGCTGCATTTGTCCAGGTATATACTTTCGGTGTCAGCTAAACAGTGCATGCATGCGTGGTATCCCTTGTTTGTCTGTCCTGAAAGGTTACTGAGAGCAGGCCAATCATTGATGGTTACAAACAGCAACGCATGCAGGTCAAATTCCTCCTGTCTGTGCTCATCCCACACACGTACATTGTTTCCATTCCACAGCTGTAAAAGTTCTTCAACTAATGGCCTTAGGTACACATCAATGTCGTTGCCGGGTTGCTTAGGGCCTTACATGAGTACTGGCATCATAATGAAGTTCCGCTTCATGCACAGCCAAGGAGGAAGGTTATAGATACATAGAGTCACGGGCCAGGTGCTGTGATTGCTGCTCTGCTCCCCAAAAGGATTAATTCCATCCGTGCTTAAACCAAACCATACGTTCCTTGCGTCACCTGCAAACTCCTCCCAGTACTTTCTCTCGATTTTTCTCCACTGCGACCCGTCAGCGGGTGCTCTCAACTTCCCGTCTTTCTTACGGTCCTCTCTGTGCCATCGCATCAACTTGGCATGCTCTTTGTTTCTGAACAGACGTTTCAACCGTGGTATTATAGGAGCATACCACATCACCTTCGCAGGAACCCTCTTCCTGGGGGGCTCGCCGTCAACATCACCAGGGTCATCTCATCTGATCTTATACCGCAATGCACCGCATACCGGGCATGCGTTCAAATCCTCGTACGCACCGCGGTACAGGATGCAGTCATTAGGGCTTGCATGTATCTTCTGCACCTCCAATCCTAGAGGTCATACGACCTTCTTTGCTGCGTACGTACTGTCGGGCAATTCGTTATCCTTTGGAAGCTTCTTCTTCAATATTTTCAGTAGCTTCTCAAATCCTTTGTCAGGAACAGCATTCTCTGCCTTCCACTGCAGCAATTCCAGTACGGTACCGAGCTTTGTGTTGCCATCTTCTCAATTGGGGTACAGCCCTTTTTGGTGATCCTCTAACATGCGATCGAACTTCAGCTTCTCCTTTTCACTTTCGCACTGTCACTTTGCATCAACAATGACCCGGCAGAGATCATCATCGGGCACTTCGTCTGGTTCCTCTTGATCTTCAGCTTCCCCCGTTGCAGCATCACCGTATTCAGGGGGCACATAGTTGTCATCATCCTCTTCTTCTTCGCTGTCTTCCATCATAACCCCTCTTTGTCCGTGCTTGGTCCAAACATTATAGTGTGGCATGAAACCCTTATAAAGCAGGTGGGTGTGAAGGATTTTCCGGTCAGAGTAAGACTTCGTATTCCCACATATAGGGCATGGACAACACATAAAACCATTCTGCTTGTTTGCCTCAGCCACTTCGAGAAAATTATGCACGCCCTTAATGTACTCGGAGGTGCGTCTGTCACCGTACATCCATTGCCGGTTCATCTGCGTGCATTATATATAATTAAGTGTGTCAAAAACCATTACAGAACATCATGAATAGATAAGTGACCAAATTAATAGAAGTTCATCGCCACATTAAAACCAAAGTACATACATAGTTCTCATTGAACAACATATAGCTCTCCAGAGCATCTAATTAAACCATACATTGAAACTATGTAAAACATTTCAATGCAACAACAAATGCGATCATAATCGCAACCAAGGTAACAATTGATCCAACGGCCTAATGATACCAAGCCTCGGTATGAATGGCATATTTTCTATACTCTCTAATCTTGAAGCGCATTGCATCCATCTTGATCTTGTGATCATCGACGACATCCGCAACATGCAACTCCAATATCATCTTCTCCTCCTCAATTTTTTTTAATTTTTCCTTCAAGTAATTGTTTTCTTCTTCAACTAAATTTAACCTCTCGACAATAGGGTCGGTTGGAATTTCCGGTTCACATACCTCCTAGATGAAAAAATCTATGTCACGTTGGTCGGCATAATTGTCATAAACAATAAATAAACCAAATAGTTATAAAATATAATATATACCACATCCGAATCATAGACAGGACGAGGGCCGACGGGGGCGGATACCAAAACCATCGCACTATATAATAACAAACAATAATAAAAGTAAGAAAATTATACAAGTATCTATCTAAATCATACAAGTAAGAATTTTTCTCTTTTAGAAAGAAGATAAGAACAAGAGGCTCACCACGGTGGTGCCGGCGACGAGATGGGCGCGGGCGATCGACCGCGGTGAAGATGGGGACGGAACGTGACGGACCGCTAAATCTAGACAAATCTTGAGGAAAATGGAGCTTGGAGGTCGAGCTTGGAGAGAAGAAAGCTTAAGTAGTGTGGCTCGGGCATTTCATCGAACACCTCATGTGCATAGGAGGTGAGCTAGAGCACCACAAAGCCCTAGCCGGCCAGAAAAAATAGAGCAATGGAGTGCTCTGCTTGCGGGCGAGGGGGTATATATAGGCACTTCATTGGTCCCGGTTGGTGGCTGGAACCGGGACTAAAGGACCTGAACCGGGACCAATGGATGTGAGCCAGGAGCGAGGCCCATTGGTCCCGGTTTGTGTCTGGAACCGGGACCAAAGGGTCCAGACGAACCGGGACCAATGCCCCATGAGGCCCGGCCGGCCCCCTGGGCGCACGAACCGGGACGTATGCCCCCATGAATCCCGGTTCGTCACTGAACCGAGACTAATGGGCTGGCCAGGCCTGGACCAAAGCCTTGTTTTCTACTAGTGGGCTCTCCTCCTTGGTCATACAAGTGCTACATCTTTTCCACTAGCCCTCACGGCCTCTTCTCATTATTGAATATGACATATATATACAGGACTCAGGCACCTTGTGCCACGAACTCACGCCACTAACCGGCCGCAGCTTCGTGCCTTCGTGCCTTCAACTCCGATCAATGGTATGCAACGGCACACATACGTGCTTGCATGTGTACACGTCCTCACATATCTACGTGCACACTCACTGCCCGCAGCTTCGTGCCTCAACTTGACCGGAGATTATACCCTGCCCCCACTCAGTCCTGTATTTGTTTATTTTCAAAAGCCCAACTCTAAAGAAGAAGCCCGATATATATAATAAGAAAAAGAATCGCTACAGCCTTCAGCGTACGTCAGATGCCTCCTTCCTCCTGTAGGCTACGCACGTTGCCTAGCTCAATCCAATGGCCAGATTTCAGGTACACGCACGCATCGTCCACACAAAGAAAAATCACACACGCAGCCACGCACGGGATGGACTTCGGGAAGCCTTGACCTCGCCTCTAAGCCTCTCATGCCGCCGCGGAGTCATCCCCTCGCCGGCTCGCTGCGGCAAATCGCCGACTTGCCGGCGCCGGCCCCTTGCACCATCGCGGCCTATCAGCGAACAGAGATGTCGATTTCATAATTCCCTAATTCTAATTGACTTCAAGGTATGCCGTCTAATTCCCAAATTACTTATAAACATATGTGTATAGTTTATCAATTTGGATGATTAGGTCAGTTTAAACAATTTTTTTGTAACATAGTATAAATTTTTTGTATGCAACTTTTTTACTTACATGTAATGGCTAGTCTGGACCAAAAACACCAATTTAATTCAGATAATCTATTACCACTTTATAGTTTGTAGCCCAGTTCATCTTCATGTATAATGTATGGAATAAATTTAGCCATTCATTTAACTTTCAATTTTTTTCTCAATTAAAGTTGCAGGGAAATAAATGGAGAGTTTTTTCTTAAAAAATCTACAAGTTCCAAGATGTCTGAACTAGTTGATTTGGACAAGCTTCCTAGGGATCCACCTAAAAGACTAGAATTCCTAACGAAAGTGATAGTTAAACATTTTCATACAGTGAAAGATCGTCGTGGGATAAAACGAAAGGTAATGCATTAAAGATCGGCTTGGCACCGTGCCTAGCCAGCCCATCGTTGGAGAGCCGGCTGGAGGGTCAGCTGGATTGAGGGCGTAGGCCACCCCGATGTTTGAAAAATGCGTCTTGGAGTCCCGAGCCTACCCGGGGTTATCCCCCCGACAATACCATCGTCAAATCCTTAGGCCTTGCATAATCCTTTTCAATTTGAAAAACCAAAATGTGTGTGACCTACTTCATTTAAGGTGAGCTTTCTTCGTGTCCACCTTTTCCCTCTCTTCGAAAGAGAGCTTCTCTAAGACATAAGGTCTTGCATAGCAGGGGATGCACTAGTCGAATTATAAAAAACGGAAATTACACGTTAAAGCAAAAATCTTAACTTAAGGGAGAAGCATCTACCGTTTTCCAAGTGAGGCCTGTCGCACATACTCTCGTCGTCGGTACATGCATCGCACTCGGGGATCCTATCATCGTCATCCATTTGCTGTGTTCATAATTGAAAGATTAAAAATCAACGGCAAATAGCAGGAACTCAACACACATATCAGTATTCAACATGGGTTGAATTTGGGTATGTCGAGTCTCCCTTGAAAAACTCTCATCTCTGGTGGTGCACATGGTGGGCACTCCATCTTTGATATTTCGACCGTCGGTGATGGTCGCTCCTCCCGTCTTTCCCGAGCGCATTACCAAAAGGTCTAGCACAGGGGAAAGAAGGAGAAGCGACCCCCACGACAACAATCGGGATTCTCCCTCACTGATATTTTGACCGTATATGGTGGTATATATGGTGGACACTCCCTCTCTAATATTTCGACCATCGGTGATGGTCGCTTCCCCCCTTTCTCTCATGCATTACCAAGGTAGTATATCATGAGAAGAAGAAGAAGAAGAGGGAAACGACCCCCACGACAACAGTTGCGATCATTCCTTCAAGAACAGACTGAAAGTCACACAAGGAGCCCCAACAGACTGAAAGTCAACCCTAAGCATCAGGCAATTAACATTACATATATCGAGTAATGACATCAAAAAATGGCCTATGTTTTGCCGGAATGTCGTTTAATTCCAGTTCCGGCAAATCCCGGGCACTCGATATGTCCAACTTTCCTAGCATCAGAATTCATGCCAAAAATTCGGCACTGATCTTTGCTAAAATAGGACGATATCGAGTGCTCTGAAATTTTTGCCGAACGGAATGATCAACTTTCGGCAAAAACAAGGGCACTCAGAAGTGTTCCCTGCAAATCAAACACATGTCCAATAGACAAGTCTACATGTCCAATATCATCATATATAATAACAATCATCAAGTTTTATAATGTACAAACCCTACCACTGTCGACATAATTTTTAGTGGCATGAAACAAAGATGCGGAGGAGGAGACGATGTGGACTTTTAGGCATCAACCCACTCGGGCTGTAGAGGAATACTCAAACAACGGATTGATGACCAGGACCAACAAGCTCGCGACACAATCAGTTCCCATGGAGATCGCGACATCACAGAAAGCCTGCATATTCCACCGGTGAAAACAATAGATAATCAATCTCATATAGCTTCTTTGGTGACAAAATGAATAATGGCATAAAATAATTTCGCAATATATGGGCAAACAACATTTTTATATTTATCGATACATAACATATTTAAGGTATGTTGTTAATGTAAATACCTAAAACATTTATATTTTATTCGATACCTAAAACATTTTTATATTCAAAAAACCTATTTGATACCTAATTTTTTCTATTCTATTACTAATTTTTATACTGAAAATTTCTATTCTATTACAATTTTTTTACTGAAAATTTATATTCTATTACTATGTTTTTTTACTGAAATTTTTCTATTTTATTACTAGTGTTTTTAATATGTGATATTTTCTCATATATATTTCTATTATGCAGAGTAAATATGTTGATGAATTAGGTAGCAGAGAAGAGGAGGAGGAGGGGAGGAGGATGGAGAGGGACGGCGGGAGGAGGTGTGGGCACTACAAGAAACCTGTTAATACATGAGGATTTCTGATGACGTTCTTCGAAACCCTCACGGATGGGTGTCATCCATGACATTGGTGGATCCGTCATTGATACGAGGAGGCTGACTGCCCCCGCGCGATCTGTATCTTTACACAGTGCCCCGACCGTCACGGATTAGCTATTGCACACGTGTCATCCTAGGATTGGACCACGCCGTCGAACGGAACGTGGGCGTACTGACGGTTGCCGTGGACCGAGTTGTTATTCCATTGTGGACGGAAGTATAAATAAAAAAATGGCTCGCGTGCAGTTAACTCGAACCCGAGACCTCACTCATAAACAGACAGGTCGTTCCACTGAGCTACGGTCCAGCTACGGCGCTGTGTTTGTAACAGGAGCCTTACTCCCTATTAGTACTATATACAACAAGCCACAAATTTAAGTTAAAAAATTATGGCCACGGATCGAACCGGGGACGCTAGCTTTAGTTGTTACTTGCTGACCAGTTGACTTTGTTCAAAATTGGCGTACATCACCACAAGTACCATTCTCTCAACAACTATATGCGTGTAGCATATTACAATATTTTTTAAAGAGCTCCACTTCGGTACATCCTCACTACACGTATAAAGGGTAATATGGACCTTTAGCAAATCGTACCCACTTTCGTATGTACAGTGGGTCGTCCGCCGGAACGTATACGCGGAACCTCGTATACGAATTGCACAGGCGTGAGTGACTGGGCCGGCCCATTAAGCATTGTCCACGACGTAAAAATATAGAGAAAAGGGACAGCTCGCGGACACGACAGCGAGACCTCAAGGTTATGGCGCGCGCTAATAGCCACTTCACCTCACGTGCTTGGTATTGTTCTATAGCGTGAAATACATAAGAACACACAACAATGTTCATATATAAGAAAACATTTCTGAAAAAATTTGAAACTTTTATTGAAAAAATGTGAACTATTTTGAAATGCCGAATAGTTTTTGAATTTATGAACAAAATTTGAAAACACAAACATTTTTTGAAATTTGAACAAAATTTTAAAACATGAACATTTTTTAAAATTTCCTAACATCTTTCGAAACATAAACAATTTTTAAGAAACGAGAACAATTTATGAAATTTCCGAACATTTTTTGAATTTATGAACAAAATTTGTAAACAGGAACAATTTCAAAATTTCATCCAAAATTTTAAAACAAGGAATATTTTTTTGAAATGTGCAAATATTTTTCGAAAAGATGAACATTTTTTGAAATTCCAAACATTTTTAAATTTGTAAACAAATTTGGAAACATGAACATTTTTCAATTTGTGAATAAATTAAAAAAAAGGGGGAATATTTTTTGAATTTGTGAACAAATTTTGAAAACATGTATTGATTGTGGCTAGGCCACCGCTATGTAACAAACATTCAACCACTTTATTAAAACACAAGATAATAAATTACTTTAAATCTTCATAATAAAGTAGATTAAATCTAAAAAATTCATAACTTATCCATGTAGACTGAGAAAATAATAATAATAATATATCAAATAATAGAAAAAATATGTTGTCCATTTATTCTAATGATGTGATTAAGATTTAACCTATTTGGGCTAAATAACTTAGATAACCCTTTTACCATGCATAACTTTGATGTGAACAATCTAATGCAGTATTTGCCATGTAGAAAAAGTTTGGAGAACCATAGATGTTGGTTAGGAAGTTTCAATACGAGGTAGCTCAACTTGGCATTTCCAAAAAATTACAAACTAGTATTACATAACAAAATGCATGAGGTGCAAAGCAATTTACAGTCGGAGTATTTTGAATTTATCTAGTATTTTAAAAACAATGTCGTGAAATCATAGCAAACAAACCCTAAATAATGAACATGGAACATTTTTTCGATAAGTTGCAAATACAAGTTTGAATTATACCTAACAAACAAGTCTTAACTAGTTATTCGGCATTTTCAATAAACACGTGGAAACTCATTTGAACAATAGAAAAATATTATACCATTTGGAAAATTGTTGACACTCCTACAAAACAATATTTAATACGAACCCTAAAAATGCCAAATTTTCATATATGTTCAGCATACAATTATTGTGTATTTTAAATCTCTATTTTATTTTCATTATTGTATACCTTGAAGAGGTAAACATGCACTTTTTCTAAAATTTACATTTACTTAAACAGTTCAAAGTGTATTAAAAATTATTGTGTAAATTTCGTATCCCTCATCAAGACCCAAAACACACACAGTATGTATAATGTTCAACTTGTATTAAAATTTATTGTGTAATATAATAATTTTTAGAATTGTATTAAAAATGCTACACATGTGTGTAGTCTATAAAATGTAAGAAAAATCTTGACATTTATGAAAAAATTGATGTTGTTGAAAATTGTTCACCCGTTTATTCAAAAAATGTTCAACATGTGTTCGAAAATGCTGAACATATCTAAAAAGTTAACGTGTATTCAAAAGATGTTCAATGTTTCTCAAATGTTTTAATGTGTTCTGGAAAATGTTAAATCTGTACTAAAAAAATATGTTCACCTTCTTTTTCATTTACTTTATTACTTCACTTTATATATTAGTTAATTCTAAAAAAACACTTTTAGCAAAATGTACATGAATTTGAAAAATGTTTGCAAATTTGATAAAATGCTCGTGGATTAAAAAAAATCATGAATTTGAAAAATGATCGTGATTTCAAAAAATGTTCGTGAATTTGGAAAATGCTTACAAATTTAAAAGTGTCGTGAGTTTAAAAAATCTTCACGGGTTCAAAAAATGTTCGTGCATTTAACAAATGTTCACTATTTGAAAAAATGTTCACGGATCAATGATTTGCTGTTGTGAATTTCAGATTGATATGAGGCACATACTTGTTGTGAAAATGTAAAGGCCCCTAGATAAAAAATCTCACATATAAATGAATTAAGTTTGTTCATAGTTCCAAAGTTTTGTGAACAGGCAACTCATATGTGAGCCGTGAAAAAATACGACTTCAACGTTTTATCATGTATCAGAATCTAAAAATGCTACCCTGGCTTGCACTTTTTTTTTCACCCACACGGAAAATCAATTAGTAGTTAAAAAAACTTACTCACACACTACTCACTCCAATATTTAACACCTTTTTTTTAACTTCTCAAGTAAGTTTTAGAACTTTATGAAGTAAAGGGAGCATATATGCTCACCTAGAGCACATAAGCAACATTTCCCTTAGCGGTATAAATTGAAATCCGAATTCAGGACCTGAACTCGGATCGCAGTGTATGTCGTGAAATTGTTTTTAGATGCACCATGTTCCACTCCCTTTTCCATCCAACTTAGTGTGATACAAAACTAATGTCGTTGGGTTCTTACACATTAGAATTTTTATTTGGTATCACTTTTTCATGAACAAATCCACTTATATTAATTAAGCGGATCATTCATGATTTAAAAAAATGTTCATGAATTTAAAAAGTGTTCATGAATCCTCAGAGATTTGGAATCCATTTTTGGTGTGTATAAACTTGAAAGTTTGCATTGAGTTATAGGAAACATCCTCAGAGATGTATACATTTGTGAGCAATGTATAGTCCAACTTTAGTGAAATCTTCTAACAACATTATGTCAAACTTATGAACCCATGATACGATTCCACCAAAAATTATAGTACTTTTCTTGATTGGTTGTCAATAGAAGTTTGAATTATCCCGAACATACCATTGATCTTTTCAACTATTTTAAGGGTATGAGATAGAATAACACATATGTTCCTAAATATAGGTTTGTCATTTTTTGTTAACCTTATTTGATTTACATGTAGCTCAAATTGTAACTTATCCAATAAGGAGAGATAAATTCATTTAAACTATAGAAAATATTAAACAAATTCTAAGTTTATAGAAACTCCAATGAAATGAAAACAATGTGTTAAATCACTTTTAAAATATTGAAACTTCTAAAAAATAAAATATATGTAGTATATTAGAGGTAAAAAGTGTGCTGGGGTATATACGGTAAATGTTTTTTGCAAATTACTTTAGAAGGGTGCCTTACTTAGTTATTTGCAAAACAGAAAAAAAAAAGTTCAAAATCTGGGTTGCCTTGCTCGCTGCTGGGTTGAGGTCAACAAGAGCCCATCCTAGCTGAGTAAGCATGTATCCTGGGTGAGGAAAACCTTGGCTTCTGATTGGTTCAATCTACCCTCACACGGATCGCCAGTCACAGCCGTCAGATCCTCTCCAATCCAACGGTGGTAGACTGGTTCCCATCTCCCCTGTTTCTTCTCCACCCACGACCACGAGGAGACGTCGCCTTTCTTCCCCTTTTTCTTCCGCCGAGCATCCCGCCTGTCGATCCTTCCAGATCCTCCCAGCGCCTTCCTTCCTCCATCCCCTAATCCACATCTTCCTTCTCCCAGCAACTCCCTTCCTCCATCCCCTCACCGGGCAAGCACAGCCCCCACGAGTCCACGACGCCCAGGCCGCCATCGAACCCTTTGCGGGTGCCGCGCTGGTCCGCCGAGGGGTCTGCATTGACCGGTCATCGGGGAGCAGTGCCATGGCGGACGCTGCCACCGAAGGCCAAACGGTGCGACTGCCTCCACTTCCCGAGCGTTGGCGGACGGGGTCTACGGCGCCAGCGAGATGGCTTCCCGTTCAGCCGCGACCGGTGCCCGTGTTGCTGCAGGGCGCTTGCCGCGTATGCCGCCTCGACGACGGCCTCGTCCATATAGGCGGTGACGCCCCTGAAGGCCGACCTGGCGCCGGTGCCGTTGACGTGGCATGTGCCCGAGTCGCTGCAGGCAGCGAGCGGCTCCCTCGTGGGCGTGCTGAACCAAGGGAACGACGACGGGCTCGCATACTTGGATGGCCTGGCGCGACAGAATACCCGACGGGCGTGCTTGAGGTCGCCAGGGCAATGGGTACTGCGGCGGCGACGGGCTCATGACCCCCCCTCCACAGCCACGCGTCCAAAGTACAGGGCGACGCGGACGCGAGCTAGATGGCGAGGGGCACGGAGGTGGCCGCGTGCTCGTGATCCCCTCCCATGCGTGCTTGAGGAGCCGGAATCCAGGGCACCATACGCGTCGAGATCCCCTCCTAGGCGTCCTTTCTTTTTTTTTTTGCGAAAACTCCTAGGCGTCCTTCCGTGGTGGAAGATGATGGCTGGTAGTGGATCTGGTGGATTCTAGCCTAATAAGCTCGGCGCCGTGATGATGTACTCTGCTTTCATATGAATACGACTACACTTTTCTCAAAAAAAAAAATATATCAACGAGCCTGACTTGGCTGTAATTTGTGTTTATGTAATTTTTAGTGGGTTTCATTTTCCTTTTACTTTTGGCTGTAATTTATGTTTGTGTAATTTTTTTAATTTAATGAAATGAGCAGAAATCTTAAAAAAAAGTGTGTGCTTGAAATGTTAATAGACACAAAATAATAGGTATTGGTCTAGACTATAATTAGTGGGCTAAAATATATTTTTTAACAGAATTAGTGGGCTAAAGATGCTTCTAATAGAAATTAATGGGGCAAAATTCTAATTGGGCCACAACTGTCAGTGGGCCGAGATATTTACTGGGCTGATGATCACATGGGCCAGAACTGCAAACAGTGGGCCAAAATCCTATATGGGTTGGTTACCAGATGGGCTGCCACGTTGGATTCATGTTGGCTGCCATGTCGGATGATGACGTGGCATGCGCGTTAACGTCGTTGTTAGCACGTCAGTTAAATGTCATTCATGACGGTCAAGAGCCGTCATGGATCCATGATGGTATTGCAAGATCCGTCAAGGAGCGCATGGTGGTCAAATTATGACGCGATATACATGACGGATTTCAAATCCGTCACGCATGGACATCCATGATGGTTTTGTGCCCATCCATGGCAGTTTGAATCCGTCATGTATTAACAAATTTCTTGTAGAGGGAGGATGGAGGGGAGAGGAGGAGGGAGGAGAGAGGAGGGCAGCGGGAGGAGGGAGGAGGCTTACCGAGGTCCATGACGGCTGCAATGCGGCAACAGCGGGAGGAGGAGCGGCGGCGACGGTGGGAGGAGGAAGAGAGAGTGAGGAGAGTGAGAGTGAGGGACATGCGAGAGGGGATAAGGGTGCCTTAGCAGTAGCACAGACATGTGGCCTGCGCTACTACTAATCCCACTAGCTGTATCACCGGGTACTTACCCCACACTGTTGCTATGCGGGGCCCGGGAGCTGGGCCCGTGTATCGATAGTAGCAACGCAGGGTACAGGGCCCGCGCTACTGTTATGGTATTAGTTGAAGCGCGGGTATTAGACCCCGCGCTGCTACTATGGCCAGCCCTGGGCCGTACGGTGGGGACTACTTAGTAGTAGGGCGGGGTAGCTAGACTCGTGCTGCTACTAAGATGTACCTGTATCGCTGGTCTTGTCCCCGCGCTGCTACTATTTAACAGTAGCGTGGGCTCCCTTTCCTCGGGCTTCTATTAAGCAACTGCCTATAGGCTTTTCCCTAGTAGTGTCATGCTAAACCATTTTAGCATCTTGTCAATATGTATTTTGGCTTAGCCCTGTTAGGCAATTCTATCTCCATCGATAATTATGCCTAATACCGAGGCTACCTAGCCCTTAGTACTTTCATTGAAAAACTATTTTCAGAGAAGTCCTAATTCGTGTCAAGAAATTAATATTATCTCTAATCAACAATGTGTCATGCACACAAAGTTTTAGAAATATTATTATACTCCCACTTACTTTCTTGTAAACACAAGCATCTTCGCTATCCTTGATGAAATCAAGCTCCTTGACTATTTCATCAAAACAAAGATTCCAACTCCATTAAGCTCTCTTCTGTCCATTGCTGGAACTCTGCAGTTTGCACACCCACTAGCATCCTCTGGATCGACAAAACACTTTGGACTATATCATATACAAATCCTAGGTTGTATTTCCATCTCATGGAAATCCTTTTGGCGTCATTTGTCATATCTCATGATTGAAATATGTATTAATTGCTAGTATAACCCGAACGGGTTTTAAGCATCGCTACAGTGAGACAATCTCGCCATAGTCAACTCCTTGAATTTGTTATAAGCAACATGTCGAGCTTTATGGATAAAACATTTTTATCCGCATCAGTCTATAGTTCCATTCATATTCGTTAGACTCTGACTCTTCCGGAGGGTTTCTCAAGATCTAATCTTGAATCATTTATATGGATACTATCTCAGATTTTTTTGGCATTTAGCCAATTTCGGAGTCAGGGCCCATCAACGCTTCCTTGTGTATCATAGGTATACTGTTGTCTGACAATAATATCGCGTTTGCACACATTGGAGGTTTGCATGAGTTTTCCCTATGTGGTTCAGCTGCAAGTTCTACCAAAGTCCATACATCTCATGTACAAGCTTCCGTATCAGTCACAGTAGGAAACTCTAGAATTACTTCCAAGTTTCCTTTCCTTTGACCTGATGACGAAGATACTGTTATCTCGTCGAGTTGCACTGTCCTCTCACTCACTCTTTTGCAAGAAACATTTTCTTCAAAATCATACCGCTCTATGTGGAAAAATCTTTTGCCTCGACATAGTGACGGAGGAATACCCAATAATTTGGGATAACCAACAAAGTAGCACTTGTTCGATTTGGAATAGGTTTGTAAACATTTTACACATGTCTCATATTCCAAATGTTAAGAAAAGACAAAACATGGTTGGGCGTATCATACCATGGCGTCATTTCAACAGATATGATAGCGCCCTTTTTCAGTGTAAAAGCCGCAGTCTCTAAAGCATTACTTTAAAAGTGATAATGGCAAATTGATTTATGTCATCTTTGATATTACCATGTCATATATGGTTCGATTACATCTTCATGGATATTCCACTCTCAGTGGTGTTTCGGGAGATGTAAGTTATGAAACTCTTTTCACAACTCATCATATATTCGCTAAACTTGTAACTCAAATATTTCTTTCCGCAATCTAATTGCAGAAACATAGTTTTTTTGTTACAATAATTTCTACTTCATTCTGAAAGCCTTTTGAACTATTCAAAGAAACAAGACTTATATCTCATTAAGAAAATATTCACATAACTACATGAGTCATTGCTGAAGATAGACAAATCCACTGCTTGCAACATCATTTATTGGAGTACACACATCAACATGTATGATTACCAATAAGTTCGTTGCTCGTTCCTTATTGCCTATGAATGGTATTTTAGTCACTCTACTTCTGGACGAAAGTTGCAAGTGTCAGATAATTCATAATCAAATGTCTTCAAAATCCATCAATCACTAGTAGAAAAACTACTTTACGTGGGACACATTAGTCCCGGTTTGTAAACGAACCAGCACTAATGTGACCATTAGTGCCGGTTCCAACGGCTAGGCGGGCGGGCATCATTAGTCCCGGTTCGTGTTGAACCTCTAGTACCGGTTCGTGACACGAACCGGAACTAAAGGGGTGGTGGCAGGCTGGTGTCAGGCTGGGGCCCCACCAACCCCTTTAGGCCAGGTTCGTGGCATGAACCAGTACTAGAGGTTCACATTTAGTCCCGGTTTGTGTCATGAACCGGGACTAAAAGTTTTCCTATATAAACCCTTCATCCAGCCCGTGATCGAGCTCTCGTTCTTCCCATTTCCTCTCCTCTCCTCTCTGTTCTTCCCCAAAGCTCGAGCTCATCCTTCATTTTGCCCAAAATTTGTCAAGATTTGAAGGCCCCCCATCCATCCAAGTGGTCACAAAGGTTAGCAACTTTGTCCTTTTATCTCTCATTGTTGGATTAGCTCTTGCAATGCTCTATAAGTATAGTGATTTGTGGGTTTTAGTATGGGAGTAATTATATGTGGTAGTTTATTTTATTTATATGCAATTTGAGCTCAAATTAACTCCTAGTTTGCATATATAGGTGTGGTTTACTTACTGTCTTCCTGTCCCCATCCTAACCACCGTCGATCGCCTGCACCGTCCCGTCGCCGGCACCACCTTGGTGAGCCTCTTGTTCTTATCTTTTTTATAAAAAAAATTCATGTTTGTGTGATTTAGATATATAGTTACTTGTATAATTTTCTTACCCGTACGTTGTGTGTTATACATAGCGGCATGGTTTTGATATCCGTCCCCGTCGGCCCTCGTCCGGTTTATGATTCGGATGTGGTATACTCTCTTTTATAACTATTTGTTGCATTTCATGTTTATGACAAATTATGCCCATCAAGTTGACATAGATATTTTTATCTAGGATGTATGTGAACCAGAAATTCCAACCGACCCTCTTGTCGAGAGGTTAAATTTAGTTGAAAAAGAAAACAAGTATTTGAAAGAAAAATTGAAAAGAATTGAAGAAGAGAAGATGAAACTGGAGTTGTATGTTGCCGATGTCGTCGATGATCACAAGATCAAGATGGAGAAAATGCGCTTGAAGATTAGAAAGATTAGAAAATATGCCATTGATAGTGAGGCTTGGTATCATTATGCTGTTGGATCAATTGTTACCTTAGTTGCGATCTTGATCACATTTGTTGTTGCATTTAAATGTTTTAGCTAGAGAGTTTGTATGTTGTTTTATGAGAATAAGTGTCTATGAACTTGTATTAATTTGGTCTTTTCGGTGTTGTGTAATGAAGATGAGCCGGCAATGGATGAAGATGAGCATACTTTTCTGATTGCGGCCGAGGCAAACAAGCGGGCGGATGGTTTTATGTATTGTCCATGTGCTGTGTGTAAGAATGATCAGAATTACTCTAAGTCAAGAACCATTCACGTCCACCTGTTTGAGTCCGGTTTCATGCCCCACTATAATGTTTGTACCAAGCACGGAGAAAGAGGGGTGATGATGGAAGAGAATGAAGAAGAAGAGGAGGACGACAGCTATCCTGGCCATGGATTCCCTGAATACGATGGTACAACAATGGGGGAAGAAGCTGAGACGGCAATGCAGGAAGAAGCTGAAGAAGAGGCATCAGATGAGCCCACTGATGATCTTGGTCGGGCCATTGCCGATGCAAAGAGAAACTGCGCAACTGAAAAGGAGAGGCCGAAGTTGCAGCGCATGTTAGAGGGTCACAAGAAATTGTTGTACCCAAATTGTGAAGCTGACATGAAAAAGCGGGGCACCACACTGGAATTGCTGCAATGGAAGGCAGAGAATGGTGTATCTGACAAGGGATTTGAAAAGTTGCTGATAATGTTAAAGAAGATGCTTCCAAAGGACAATGAATTGCCCGACAGTACATACGAAGAAAAGAAGACTGTCTGCCCTCTAGGATTAGAGGTGCAGAAGATACATGCATGCCCTAATGACTACATCCTGACCGCCGGTGAGTACGAGGATTTGAATGCATGCCCGGTATGCAGTGCAATGCGCTATAAGATCAGCCGCGATGACCCTGGTGATGTTGAGGGCGAGTGCCCCAGGAAGAAGATTCCTGCCAAGGTGATGTGGTATGCTCCTATAATACCACCGTTGAAACATTTGTTCCAAAACAAAGAGCATGCCGAGTTGATGCGATGGCACAGAGAAGACCGTAAGAAAGACGGGAAGCTGAGAGTACCCGCTGACAGGTCGCAGTGGAGAAAAAGTGAGAGAAAGTGGCGGGACTTTGCAGATGACGCAAGGAACGTATGGTTTGGTCTAAGCGCAGATGGCATTAATCCTTTTGGGGAGCAGAGCAGCAATCATAGCACCTGGCTTGTGACTCTATGTATGTATAATCTTCCTCCTTGGTTGTGCATGAAGCGGAAGTACATTATGATGCCAGTGCTCATCCAAGGCCCTAAGCAACCTGGCAACGACATTGATGTGTACCTAAGGCCATTAGTTGAAGAACTCTTACAATTGTGGAATGAAAAAGGTGTACGTGCGTGGGAGACACGGAACAGGAGGAATTTGACCTAATGCGTTGCTGTTGTGACATCAATGATTGGCCTGCTCTAGTAACCTTTCAGGACAGACAACAAGGGATACCGCGCATGCACGCACTGTTGGATGATACCGACAATATATATTTCGATAATGTAAAGAAGAAGTGTACCTGGGACTCGTCGATTTCTTCCGAGCAGGCATCCCGTAGAAAGAAAGGCAAGCATTTCAAAGGTGAGCAGGATCACCGGAAGAAGCCTCGCCACCGTACTAGTGATGAGTACTTGATATGGCAGGATTTAAAAGTAATCTTTGGAAAGGGTCCTGGCGGACAATCTGTTCCGAATGACGCTGACGGACGCGCACCCATGTGGAAGAAGAAATCTATATTTTGGGACCTACCCTATTGGAAAGACCTAGAGGTCCGCTCTGCAATCGACGTGATGCACATGACGAAGAATCTTTGCGTGAACCTGCTAGGCTTCTTGGGCGTGTATGGTAAGACAAAAGATACACCGGAGGCACGGGAGGACCAGCAACGTATGCACTGAAAAGATGACATACATCAGGGTCGTGCCAGCTAGGCTCTTAGCAAAGAAGAGAAGGAAATCTTCTTTGAATGCCTGCTCAGTATGAAGGTCCCGTCTAGCTTCTCGTCGAATATAAAGGGAATAATAAATATGGCAGAGAAAAAGTTCCAGAACCTAAAGTCTCATGACTGCCACGTGATTATGACGCAACTGCTTCCGGTTGCATTGAGGGGGCTTCTACCGGAAAACGTTCGATTAGCCATTGTGAAGCTATGTGCATTCCTCAATGCAATCTCTCAGAAGGTAATCGATCTAGAAATCATACCAAAGTTAGAGAATGATTTGGCGCAATTTCTTGTCAGTTTCGAGTTGGTGTTCCCACCATCCTTCTTCAATATCATGACGCACATCCTAGTTCACCTAGCCGAAGAGATTGCCATTCTAGGTCCTGTATTTCTATACAATATGTTCCCCTTTGAGAGGTTCATGGGAGTCTTAAAGAAATATGTTCATAACCTTGCTAGGCCAGAAGGAAGCATCTCCAAGGGCCATGAAAATGAGGAGGTCATTGAGTTTTGTGTTGAATTTATTCCTGACCTTAAGCCGATTGGTGTTCCTGAATCGTGGCATGAGGGCGGACTAGGTGGAAAAATCACGCTAGGACCGAAAGCAATACTATGTATGGACGGGCATTCTCTCATTGAAGCACACTACACAGTTCTACAAAATTCCTCCTTGGTGGCTCCGTATATCGAGGAACACAGGAATATTCTATGCTCCAAACACCCGGAGCAGTCTGACAACTAGATTACAGGTGAACAGACGGGGACTTTCGCCGGTTGGTTGCAGACACGTCTCATGCATGATGACGCTGTTGAAGATGAGTTGTACTTGCTGTCCAAGTTACCATCTTCGAATATATTGACTTTCAAATGGTACGAGATAAATGGGAATACATTTTACACGATCGCCCAAGATAAAAAGAGCACCAACAAAAATAGTGGTGTCCGCTTTGATGCAGCAACCAAGAGGGGAAAGGACACATATTATGGTTACATAGTGGACATATGGGAACTTGACTATGGATGTGATTTGAAGGTCCCTTTGTTTCGGTGCAAATGGTTCAATCTGACAGGAGGCGGGGTAACGGAAGACCCGCAGTACAGAATGACAATAGTGGATCTCAACAATCTTGCGTACGCAGATGAACCATTCGTCATAGCCAATGATGTGGCGCAGGTTTTCTATGTGAAGGACATGTCTACCAAGCCGAGAAAAAGAAAAGATAAGGAAGCGAATACATCATACGATGAGCCAAAGCGCCACATAGTTCTTTCAGGGAAAAGAAACATCGTGGGAGTGGAGGACAAGACAGACATGTCAGAAAATTATGAAAAGTTTCATGAAATTGCTCCCTTCATAGTGAATATTGACCCGAGCATCCAGTTAAATGATGAAGATTGTCCATGGTTACGGCGCAAAGGGACACACGCGAAGAAAAAGTTTTACACCCAAAGATCCCACTCAGGGATGTGACCGGCTTCACTGTCATCACTTTCTTCTCTAGTGAGTTTCCGGACTTATATATCTGGAAAGTCCCACTTCGGACAAACCGGAGGGAATCTTTGTAATAGTTAGGGTACTTATGTGTGATTAATTTCTCATCAATATTCAACCCTTTCTGACATCATTTGCTATTTTTCATGCATTTACTAATTTTTTTTACCTAAATGACCCTGAAATTGAAAAGAACTACAAATGAACTCTGAAAAGGTTGAAAGTTGGCATGGTATCATCATTTCACCCACATAGCAAGTGCAAAAAAGTTGAGAGGGTTACGGCAAAAACTGGATGCACTTCATGTACAAAATGGACAATCTCTTTCGAAGTATTAGGATTTTTGGCTAAAACGCATCTGTTACAAAAGGCATTTCATTTTTTTAACTTATTTCAACTCTAGACTTTGTGTGCGTTCAGTATGCACCATTCGAAGCCACGTCATCAATTTTCAACCCTTTCTGACTTCATTTGCTATTTTTCATGCACTTACTGATTTTTTTTGAAGTATAAATGACCTTGAAATTGAAAAGAACTACAAATGAACTTTGAAAAGGTTGAAAGTTGGCATGGTATCATCATTTCACCCACATAGCATGTGCAAAAAAGTTGAGAGGGTTACGGTAAAAACTGGATGCACTTCGTGTACAAAATGGACAATCTCTTACGAAGTATCAGGGTTTTGGGCTAAAGCTCATCTGTTACAAAGGCATTTCATTTTATTAAACTTATTTCAACTCCAGACTTTTTGTGCGTTCAGTATGCACCATTTGAAGCCACATCATCAATTTTCAACCCTTTCTGACTTCATTTGCTATTTTTCATGCATTTACTGATTTTTTTTTGAGCTAAATGACCCTGAAATTGAAAAGAACTACAAATGAACTCTGAAAAGGTTGAAAGTTGGCATGGTATCATCATTTCACCCACATAGCATGTGGAAAAAAGTTGAGAGGGTTATGGCAACAACTGGATGCACTTCGTGTACAAAATGGACAATCTCTTTCGAAGTATCAGGGTTTCGAACGAAAACTCATCTGTTACAAAGGCATTTTATTTTTTTAAATAACCTAAGAATTACCAAATTGAATATAATGATAAAACACACTAATATTAAACAGAAGAAAAAAGAATCACTGAAAAATCTATTTTTAAAGTAAAGTTATTCACAAACTAGTGATTCACACAAATTTCAAATAATTCAAATTTAAAAACTACTAGCACTAATAGAAAGTTTATAATTTTTTTTACCTAAAGCAAAAATATTCATAAAGAAACTCTAAATAAAGCAAAAAACAATTCAGAAACAAAAGAAAATAAATAAAGCAGAAAACAAAAAAATGAAAAATAAATTTATTAAAAAAAGCCCGCCTACTGGGCCACAACGGCCTGCATACGACTAGAAACCCAACCTCTAGTTGGGCCAGGATGCAGGCCCGCAAGGCCCAGTAGGCCCCATAGGGCAGCGCAGGTGAGGTAGGCCCAGAAGGCATGCTTTAGAGAGGAGCTCGAAGGAGGAGCCGTGGCGGGGCTTATAAACCAGTGCAGCTGCCCTTCGCTAGGCGAGGTGGGACTAAACTTCCTGCACCACGGTTGTTGCAGCACAAGACCTTTAGTCGCGGTTGGTGGCTCCAACTGCGACTAAAGGCCCCCCTTTAGTTCCGGTTGGAGCCACCAACCGCGACTAAAGGACTGCGCTTCCCGCCGCTTCGGCTGGCCAAAAGTGACCTTTAGTCCCGGTTGGTGTCTCCAACTGGGACTAAAGGTGCCTCCTATATAAGCTACACTCACTAGTAGAAAACAGGGAACTAGTCCCAGTTCCAGAGGGCCTTTAGACCCGGTTCCGGAACCGGGACAATAGGGTCGGGACTAAAGCCCAAAACCTTAGTCCCGGTTCGCTTACGAACCGGGACAGAAGGGGCTCCACGTGGCCGCTGCGGGGCGCCCAGGCAGGAGGACCTTTAGTCCCGGTTGGTAACACCAACCGGGACCAAAAGGCTGCCACGCGTCAGCAGCTCGCAGGCGCTGGGGTTTTTGTTTTGTTTTTGAAAGGGGGGGGGGGGTTAGGGGTTTTGGAGGGTTAATTTAGGGGTTTCATATTGTGTTAGCTAGCTAATAGAGAGAAGTGACCTCTCTTTCTCTGTGCTTGGTCGGTGCTAGCTACTATACATATAGAGAGAACTGGACATGCTAGCTAGTAAGCAAATGAAGGAACCATATTAATTACACAAGATCGTCATGAACATATACAGAGATAAGTGACCTCTCTTACTCCGAGAGATTGGTCGAACAACAAGTTTTCGTATATATATCCGACGCTACTACTACATATATACAATATAACACCTCTTACAATCCCTAACATCTAAAATCCATTTCAATTTCCACATGGAATTCTCCCTTCTCATTTATGACGTGGTCAAGAAAGAATCCCGCCAATTCCTCTTGAATTGCTCGTATGTGATCATGTGGTAGGAGTTCATCCCGCATCTGCCACATCTAATTTAAAGAAGGGGGTCAATATATATATATATATGAATGAAACTCAACACAATTGATGGTAATAAAATAAAATTGTGAATATTATTGTTTACGTACTTCATATTGTTTGTCAGAGTAGCCCCGCTCAGAGGTCGCGCCGTGGATGAACTCGCAAACGTAGTATCCACATAAATTATTCCCGCCTTCCTGCCACAAGCACTTTACCAGAATAGAGTTCAATCAAACTGATAATCAAGCATGATAAATGGTATTGATGAAACTAGAATCAATGG